>CAOGCB011423129.1:0-26783 GCA_948266635.1 Cnidoscolus chayamansa | reverse complement strand
TGAGACTGAGGCAGTAATGGTTTGTAAAGTAATTTAATTCCGTTGTGTGTCTTTTTAAAACTCTGATGTAATATTTTTATAACTGTTTTTATTTTATGAATTTGTGTTAAAATCAAATATTGATGATTTTAGAATGTTTTATTTTAAAATGGTCAATGATTGTACAAAGCATTTTATTATGGAAAAGAGAAAAATTTTCACAGGTTTTTAGTGTGCTGCGATCCTAATTATCCCTTACAGGGTGATTAGTGATTTCCTGTAGAGGAAGTGGGGGATCATTGGTCATTCTGTGGGAGACATATCACGTGAGAGTGTGGTATGTTACATCCACCCACTTTCTTTACCTCATATTTAATTCTTTCTGACTTAAGATGTATTAGAGGCTTTTATGATATGTAAAGATCTCACTTCTTACCCTATAAAAACAAGAGAGTTTCTTTTATCTGTGCTACTAAAGCACCATTGTTAGCTAGCTCCAATCCTAACCTTTTATTTACCAACTTGTAGAATTACTTGACTAGTGGTCTTCTTTCAATGGATATATGAGAGAGACTACCTAATGACTTCCCACTAAGAGCATCTACAATAATATTAGCCTTACCTAGGTGCTACTGGATTCTGCAATCATAGTCACTGAGTAGCTCCACCCACTTTCTTTCCCTCATATTTAATTCTTTCTGACGTAAGATGTATTGGAGGCTTTTATGATATGTAAATATCTCACATCTTACCGTATAAATATAATGCCTCCACATCTTCAAGGCAAAGATCACTGTAGCTATCTCTAAATCATGGGTAGGATAGTTTCTCTCATGTTTTTTCAATTAACTTGAGGCATAAGCTATTGTTTTGTCATTCTATATAAGCACACATCCCAAACCCCCTTGAGAGGCATAAAAAAGATATGATGAAGTCTTCCCCACTCTTAGGTATCACCAATACCAGTGTTAAGGTTAGTCTTTGTTTTAGCTCTTAAAAGCTTTCCTCACACTATTCTAACTACACAAACTTTTGATTTTTCTAAGTCAATATGCTCATAAGGGGCAACAATCTTGGAGAAATTATGAACAAATCTCTTGTAATATGTAGCCAAAACAGAAAGGCTTTTGATTTTTGTCATTGTAGTTGGTGTAGGCCAATGTACCATTGCATTTACTTTCTTGAGGACAACCTCTATACCTTTTTTCAAACACCATAAGCCCTAAGAAAGGTATACTATTTAATTAGGACTCACACTTAGACAATTTTGTATATAATTGATGTTCTTTCAAGGTATGTAATACTCTCCTAAGATGGTGTGCAAGTTTTTCTAGATTTCTATAATACACTATGATGTCATCAATAAAAAAATCATAAAGTGATCTAGAAATGGCATAAATACTTGATTCATGAGGTCCATGAATGTAGCATGGGTGTTTATCAATCCAAACGGCATCACTAGGAACTCATAATGCCCATATCTAGTTCTGAAAGCTATTTTAGCCACATCACCTTCTTTGATTCTCAATTGGTATTAGCCAAATTGTAAATTAATGTTGGAGAAGCAATTAGCTCTCATTGATTGGTCAATCAAATCGTCTATCCTTGGTAAGGGGTACTTGTTCTTTGTCGTCACCTTGTTCAATTGTATGTAATCTATAAGTAGTCTTAATGACCAATCTTTCTTCTTTAAAATATAACTGAAGCACCCTAAGGTGATGTGCTAGGCCTGATGAAGCATTTATTGACCATATCTTGTAATTGTGCCTTTAATTCTTTCAGCTTTATAGGTGTCACCCTATAGGGTAGAATAGAAATGGGCTTGGTGCTTGGTAACAATTTAATCTTAAACTCTATTTCCCTACAAGGCAATAATCCTATAATATTCTCAAGAAACACATCAATAAACTCTCTAACCTTTGGCATTGACACGGACACTTTGAAATCATTGTCTACTTGTCTAACATGAGATAAAAATCCCTAACATCTCCTCTAAAGCAACCTATGCGATTGCATGGCAAATATCAAACCTGTGGGATTACGTAGCATGTCCCCAAGAAAGACAACCTTTGATCCATTCTGCCCTCTGAGCCTGACTAATTTGTTCCTATAGTCCAAGGTAGTATCATGTGTAGATAGGCAATCCATCTCTAGGATGACATTAAAATCTATCAACTTTAGAACCACTAAGTTGGTTGGAAGGCATTTATCCTCTATAAAGATTGGACAATACTAACATATTAAATTTGATAAGGAGGGATAACACTTGGTCCATTGACACATAAAGGACATTCAATCTAAGTAGTTATTAGACCCATACTACTGATTGTCTTAGGAGATATGAAGGAGCAAGAAACACTTGGGTCCACTAAGACATGTATATAAGATAAGCCAATAAGAATATTATCTGACATTATTGTGTTTAAGGTGTTGGCCTCCAACTGGGTCACAGTGGAAATGTGTGTCGGTGCTATGGAGCCTCCTGCTAGTGCTCTTAGGAAGTTGAACCCCTCTACCTTTTCCATGGCCTCTTCCTTGTGGGGTAGTTGATGGGATCAATATGGCAATTGGTTAGGCTACAGTGCTTGAAGCCATCTATTGAGACATAGCCATTCTGGTTGTATTGGGACACTCTCTAGCCATATGCCCCTCTTGTCCACATTTATATCAAGCATTGTCCTATACCTGCAAGGACCTTAATGTGGCTTGCCATATCTGACACACCCTGAATAGTAAGAACTATAATTGAAGCCACTTCCCATACCCAATCCAGACTTCAACCAATTTTAAAACATGTTCTTCCTTGACTTTTTGGTGGACTTGTTCTTCTTGGACTTTTTAGTGGACTTGTTCCCCCTCTTACCCTTAGGAGATGCAATTGAAAAAAATATATTACTCAAATCACCTTACATCTATAGCTCTAAGGATGACCATATATCCCTATACAACAACTTTGAGTGACACTACCTCTCTAATGATTGCACTAGCTTCTATCTATTTTGCAATATCAACTATAGTGTGTTAGCTTTCTCTTTCTACTCCTATGATGAGGGAGGAATACTTGGATTGGAGCCTTATGACATATATTCTTGCTTTTTTCTACTCTATTTAATATTCATGGTCCATATATTACTATAATATTTCTATAAAGTTATTAGTGTACTCCATTACATTCATATCCTCTATTTGCCTCAACTGTTCAATCTCGATTACTTTTAGATCTCTAGAATATTTAGGAAAATCCCACCTTGTGAATTCTATTACCAAATGATCCCATGATAGATCTCCATCTTGGGGTTTAATATAATTCTTATGCCACTTCTTTGTCTTCTTTCACCTGAGTGAGAACCCTACCATATGTATGGCCCTGCTATCATTAGCTCCCCGCTCATCTATGATCATATTCATAACTTTCACATAATCAAATGGATCATCCTCTTCCCTATACTTGGCTACATCCAATTTCAGATAATTTTCTCATCTTACCTCTACTGCTACCTCTTTGTGCCACCCTAGGTGGCTGAGATTGAAGGATGATTAGTTCTATGGGGTGAGGTGGTACTTATGGAGCTGAAAGAGCTAGGTTCCCAATTACTGGTATTGCCCCTGAGTAGCCTTAGTAAGAAGGATATATGGGGTATGGTGGGTAGAAAGTAGAATATGACATATATGAAGGGTAATGAGGATAGCCGTGGCGTCTTGAGGTATCACCCATATGGTATCCATAGCTATACCTATAGTTTTGTATAAGTTATGGAGGCACATGTTCTTGTTTTGATGCAACTTTATCCCCATCCCTAGTTTCCCATCTCTTCCTTCAATATTATTAGTTGGGGATCCTTTGCTTACATCCTTATAGGATTCGTTCTTCTTCTATTTGGATCAAATGACATGTTAGATTCCCTTAGTGCCTCTCCCCTAGTACTTTTGCTACTTCGTCACTTAGTTGTAGGTGTCCATTCCCTCATTTTTAGGTGGGGTACTAGTCAATCTAGTTGATCAACCAAAGCCTTTCATCTTAACTTTTGTAAAGAAGAGAAAACATCAATAACACATAAGTGGTTCATGTGTTCCCACAATAACTCATATATATATATATATATATATATATATATTATGACATACATCATTATATATAACATATATAACATCTGACTCCCTATTAGACATGTATTTTTCTTATACTGCTTGTTGCAAAACATCTTTGAGCCCTTTAAATTATATAGGTCTGACCATATGAAACTTAAAGCTCTTATACCAATTTGTAACAACCCAAAATTGGACTTCTATTGATGTTAAGGTTTCAATAAGCCTATAGTAATTGAAACCTTAACACTTATCGAAACCTTAGCAAGCCTCAATAATCCTATACATACATGCTTTCCTATATCTCATACATCATAAAATATATAATATTCATGAGAGGCATATCATAAACATAATGAGATAATTAAATCTTCATAACATTTAGATATCATAACCATACATATATTACATACCCGAAGAATATACTTTACAATTAAAAACTTTTTCAGAGATCTAAGAATAAAAACCTAGAGGCATAAGCAAAACTATCTCTCAAGGCATACATGTCCACAGTCTACCCATATCTTGATTCTGATTATCTATTATCTTGTAAAATTGAGAAATATAGAAGGGATATGCTACCAGAAGTAGCCTAGTGAGCAGATACAAAGAAACATACATAAAAAATATAACTTTCCTTCTCCATGAATGAATGGACAAATAATTCACATAAGGTGGTTTTGTCACTAGTAATGTCCAACCTACTCACAAGCTCCTTCATACTTCCTCTTAACATAATCCAAAAGTGTCCGACTTGCTTGCAAGCTCCTTAGAACTTCCGTTTATGCATAAAAAATGCATAGTTCTAGGCTCTTAACAGGCCTCCCTAGTCTCACCATATCATTTCATGCCATATCGTATCATCAATAACTTGGAGAAAATCAGTGGGTCATCCAAAATCCACCAAAAATATAACATTTATTGTGATTCTAATATGTACAACCTATTATATTATAATGCATGAGCATTCCATAAAATATTTTTCTATAAAATAAAATTTAATATTTTGTATCCATTAACCTTTAGTATAGGCGTGGAGACTAGCCTCAATCTACTATTGTCCTTGATTCTCAAGTTGTGATCTTTCAATTAGAAGACATACGTTTAGAGATTAAACAACTGATCAACTATAATTTAAGACACTCTAAAAGATACCCCATAGATCCACATAAATAGACTTAAAACATGAGATAAAGATTTTTTAAAGTTGTTGGGCAAGGGAACTCTAACAACGAGTTTCAATGGCTGAAAGTCTTAGTACAAAGCTAAAACTTTATTTTTAAGACCCATTCGGTAGCCAAACCCCAAATCTGAAGTCCCTTTTCTAACCTGTCGTAGCACCTTCAGTGCTCGAAGTCCATTTCTTACAAAGACAAAATTCAAACTTAGGCAGCACCTTTCGGCTACCAAACCTTATTGGTAGAGACCAGTTTTGTAACATCCCACTAGAGTCGAATGCTACTGGCATTAGAATCCTTACCACCCAAAAGTGATTGAAACCATCATTAACATAAATCTTATAAATTTATAGGATTTTAGGTACATTATAAACATTAGGAATAATTAAATTCCTGGTACAAGTGTCTTACATGTAACTGTACACATCATTGTCATTAAACATAAACACAAGTACAAAAAATCCAACATAAACATTTAAAATACATGAGATCATACAACATAAGATTTAATGTAAAAAATTTGAATTTTTTAGGGCATTACATCCGAGCTACTCGACATTTATTGGTATGCACTGCATATTTGTGAAAAACGGGATGGGAATCAGAGAGGGGATGTGAGGACATAAAATGGGTAAGCTATTTTGAAATAGCTTTGTGAGCACATATAGAAAACATAACTCAAAACATAACTTTTGTGCTCATGTACATGCAACATCGTCAAACATTACACTTTAGATAATATTATCACCAAGATCCCAGGGTAGGTTCCAGTTGGTAAAGTCATATTTTGGAAACCACCTAAAATATAAATATGCACCCAGAAGCCCTTTTCAGCCATTTGGATGTTATCATATTGTAAACATAGATATAGATATCCCCTGGAATGTCCCAACCTCTTTGGTGGTACTTCCGTTGGACCGTCCATGGTACATCCCGAAAGACATGCAAAAATGGACAACATAACATATCTAAGGGACGTTCCTAAGGATATCCTCCAAATTGATTTGATTAAACCATCTTAATGAGTGTTGGCTTTAGTTCAAAATTATTGGCTTGAATAGCAGGCCTTCTGATTGTAGGGCTTGAAACCATGGGCACCGTATATTCTTGAAGTTTTCTACCAATACCCCGAGTACAATTGTTGTTATCGTCTGCCATTTTAACTTCTTTCCTTCTTCTTTGCTCTCTTCTAAGTTATCACAAGGTGCGTTCTATTTCAAGATTGATTGATAGAAGTTCAACACTTCTATTTTGACGCATAGAACACTTGCAAACGAGAACAAGAAATGATTACACAATAAAAAATAAGAAGGTTTGCACTTAAATTAATAATAGAATTGAAAGTGGTCTAATATTAATCAAATCCCCGGCAACGACACCAAAAACTTAATCCACACAAAAGATATATATAATAAAGCATGAATAAATACCAGCAAGTGTACCAGATCAGATCAAGTAATATAATGAGAGAAGAGTGTCGAACCACAAGGAATTAATTAAGTATTAGGACTATAACAAATTCTATTATTATTTAGGCAATGATATTTGATGAGGAGAAAAATGTGAAATGCTTGTACTACTAAATGTGCAAAAAGAGAATTGTTTAAAATTGTATGGATTGATGGTGGGAAAATAGAGTACACCCTAATTTTTACTAATCATATTGCGTGCATGTTATAATAACTATATGGATTTTCATAAGAAATTGACAAACCTTTAATCCTTTTTTCAAGTTTAAAGTATCAAAATCCTTATTCAAATTAATAGCTCCCTCTAATTAAGATTAATTGGGGATTCAAAATTGCAATCATAAATTTCCCAATTATATGATTGCCTAATGTCTTTAAAATAATTTCTCTTAATTCCTTAGTGAAAAATTAAATAAAAATATTGTATAAATACTATGTCAATTTCTAATAAGAGTAAATAGCATCGCTTCCCCGTAAAGTATTAAATCTTACTTGAGAGTTCTTAACAAATCCTTAATTTCCATGTCCGATCATTTAGATCTCTATAAACCGAATTCAATTATCGAATACAATTCATAAAAGAAATCCCCATATGAAAATTCCACATATCTCACTATTTTATAACATGAACACAATGATCATTTTAGTTAAATTAGGGTTTCACTGTGTTCCCAACAAAGATGATTTAGAATATTATGATGTTTATTGTGTAAAAACAATTTAAATGTGAAAGTGCAATGGAATATACGATGAATAATAAAAATTGCATAAAGGAGGATAATAAAAATGAAATAAGTGCTAAAATCTTCCCTGAATTTTTAGAATAATTCAACTTCAATTGTCCCAAATTGATTCCTAGAATTCTTCAATTGACAATAAAAGAATGATAAAAATACCCAAAGTTTCCAAGGGAATTTCTAATAATTTAAAAGAGAAAACAAAAATGATACAAGAATGAGAATTTAGTTAATAAAGAACTCAATTAAAAACTGAATATAAAACTGAAAGAAAATCTAAATAAACTTTAAGGGCTTTTATAGAGTCCAAGGAGGAGGAGGATACAACAAATTTGATGAGCAAATCACTCAAGATAAAATTTTAGAGATATTTCTGCATGGTTTATCCAAGAAAGAGTCAAGGTCGACTCAAGGCCCGCGACCTTGAATATAGACAAATTTAAAGCTACATTTAAGGCTGGCGGCTTTAAATGTAGGCTGGCTCAAGCTTTTCTCCTAGGCTGGCCTTAAGACCAGTAGCCTTCAAGTAGTGAGCTAGCCTAAGGCTGGTAGCCTTAAAGAGTAGGCCGACGGCCTTCAAATATAAATCGGCCTAAGGTCATCGGCCTTCATATGTAAGCCTTTGTTTGCTCTTTGATTTCGAAAAACTCCTCCGATTTACTTTATTTTGCTTTTAGGTCCTCAAAACCTGAATTTTCATAATAAACACCATTATGTACCAATTCTTTATATTTTCTTATAATAGTAATCTAAATTTAAAATAAATCCTGAAAGAAAATATAAGTATAATGTGATCTTATCAACATCCCCACACTTGAACTTTTGCTTGTCCTCAAGCAAAATAAGTGAAATAAACAAGAGAAATATGTCATTAAACTTTTGGTGCCCATTGCTCTAACCATACTGAAACTCATAACTAGAATACTGTAGTTGAAATTTAGTAGTTAATCCAAATAAAATAGACTTTTAATCCCATTTGCAATTGAAATTTCTTTTAAAATAAAAGTTCTTAGTTCATAAGAAAAAAAAACATTCATTTAAACTTCATTGGTTATTAGCAAGTATAAGCTCCCTCAAATTTTCTTCTCTAAACAAAACAAAAAGTGAAAGCATATGGTATCCATTTTTTTTCTAGAATTTCTCCCTCTTCAATTTAGTCTTATTTCACTTATCATTCAACATTTTCTTTTTAATTTATCTTTCCGCCTTTATTGTTATTGTAAGTTCATTGAGTCGGCACATCCCGGACTCATCAGCCAAATGACAGGGTTTTAAAGGGACGCCAACGAACTTTCCTCACACTAACTTTCAAAATTGGATACTATTAACTCACTTACCTAAGTCATTGGAGTAAAGACTTTTTTTTTGAAATGAAATATTAGTTAAGACTATTTTTATATGGGATCACTAAGTAAAAAAATTTCTTTCACCTCTTTCACTAAGTGTTAAAGTATTCTCAAAGAAATTTCAAAAGAGAATTATCCCAACCAATTTTTCTAGGAAGTAAACCTGCATGTTTTTTCAACTTAAGGACTTGAGTTTTCTCTCAAATTCAAAGGCTAAATATAAGGTAAATCTTCTCTCTAGAGATTTCACTATTAAATTTTAACTATGAAGTTAGTCACAATAGTTGTTGAGTGGGTCACCAATCTAAGTTAATTTCAATATTTCACTGATGTGATAAAAACACCTAAAGACAAACATAAAGCATGGGAATTGCAATCAATCATGATGTGTGCAATTGATCATTATACTTCTACATTTATAATCTCTTCCCCACACTTCAATTGAACAATGTCCTCATTGATCTTAGAATAACACAAAATTAAGGAAAAGAATATTAATGCAAGAAATTGAAAAACTGATACTTCCCTGGTGTGAAGTGTTTCATCAGTAAGAAAATTCCTTAAAAATAGTTATTTGCCTTGTTTCATAGCCATAAAACACTAAAAGCAAAATGTCATGAATCACAAGTTTACCCATCAAGTGGGTGCTCGACAAAATTTATACAAACCAATTATCAAAATACAAAAGAGAGAATATAGAAAGAAATCAAAAGCTGTCGAACTCAGAGTTGGAAACCTCACTTACGGTCTCATAATTCAAATGTTCAGCAGCTGCTGTATGAAAACATGATATTGCAAATTTTAACATGTTGACCAAGGTGGTCCTAAATTTCTTGTTCTGTTTCCACTCTGTGAATTTTTTTCTTGACCTTTTTAATATCCTTTCTCAATTGGTCATAACTGCGATGGGGGGAAGAATAAGAAGTTGAGGGTCTATCAATGGAAGGTACCTCGTGAATTTCCTCCTCATTAATAGGAGGATTAGCCCTGTTAGCTTCGTTGGTGAGTCCTCAACCTCTGAATGGTATAAAAGAATTTCTCATACACTCTATTCCCTCATCATCAATAGGAGCACATAAAATTTCCATACCCTTCAACAAGGTAGTTATATATCCTCCACACAAAATGAATTGTGTCCTTGTGTCCTCAACCTGCTTGTTCATGAAATTAGCTACCTCTACACCAGTGTCAATTTTATAATCATTAATCGTGCTAAAGAGGTTCAACATATCAAAACTAGTCACCTTACTATTACTAGTTTTCTTATAGCATATTATGTGGGCCAGGATATGGTGGAGCAACTTATTCTCAACAGTAGAGAAACTAGAAACCAAAGACTTTGAAGGCATAAAATCATGTTGCTTGGGATGAATCATCTGAAGCCACATCCTTTCAGCACTCATTTTTTCAGTCCAGGTGTTAGTTGAATCGCTTTCAGGTTCTGGGTCATCATGGAAGTCTAAAAAGGACCTGATTTGATTCAACAGCATGTTGTGACCCTTTCCATAAGCCTAAAAGGTCATGGTGGACATCTTGCTATTTTTTTCAATTTTCATAATGGATAAGTGTGAACCCCTCCCCGAAGAATGCATTTTTGCAGTGGAATGCAAGTGCAATGTGATAGGGATGAATGCACGTGAGTGTGAGTCGCCACCTTGTTTAATTATTTTAGAGTAAACTAGGAAAAACCTTATGTGACTCCTTTTTAATTAATTAACCTAATTTTTAGATTAATTAGCCCAATGGATTAAAGCTCAGTCTACGAATCCGAGGTGGATCCCGAGACCATGTCATGCAGATTAACTAACCATGTTAAATGTATATGAAATGTAGGGAAAAAGTGTGAGTTTGATGATTTTGGAAAATTTTGAATGATTTTGGACTTGCTATTTGAGATTTAATCCCAAACATGCCTACGTACCCTTTATTTGAATAAGGGATCAAAGTCAACGTAGTTCGAAATTGCCTTCTTGAAAGGGCTTTGATTTTGGGCCTTTAGGGCCAAATTGGGTTTTGGGCTTTTGTTGCCAAAATGGGTTTTTTGGGCACTGGGTGCCCAAATTGTATTTTTTGGGCACTTGGTGCCGAAATGTGATTTTGGGCACTTGGTGCCTAAATTGTGATTTTTGGGCACTTGGTGCCAAATTGGTTTTTTTTTAGGGCCTTTAGGGCCAAACTGGGTTTTTGGGCTTTTAGGGCATGATGGTGAATTTTGGGCCTTTAGGGCCAAATTGGGTTTTTTGGGCCTTTAGAGCCTAAGTGGGAATTTTGGGCCTTTAGGGCCAAATGGTGATTTTGGGCCTTTTAGGGCCAAATCTAGTTTTTTGGGCCTTTAGGGCCTAATTGTGAATTATGGGCCTTTGGGGCCAAATGGTGAATTATGGGCCTTTGGGTCCAAATGGTGAATTATGGGCCTTTGGAGCCAAATGGTGAATTATGGGCATTTGGGCCAAATTGGAAATTTTGGGCGTTTTGGGCCAGATATGATTTTTTGGGCCTTTTAGGACCAGATCTGATCTCATTGGGCCTTTTGGGCTAGATCTGATCTCATTGGGCCTTTTAGGGCCATATTTGATATTTGGGTAAATAATGAGCTGTGATTTAGGCAATTTATTGCAAAAAATGATGAAATTTAGGCTTTTTGGCCACAATTATTGATTAATTGGACCATTTTTAGTATATTTATTCAAACCAGGGGTAATATGCCAAAGTTATGGATTAACTAGGCATTTTTGGTCCATAAGTTCGGATCTAGCTTCAATACCTCGATTATTGATTAACCGGGCATCATAACTTTAGATCTATTTAACATAATGAGATGGATGCAAAATGATTGGGTTTAGAATTGGGAGTAGAAGAGAAGTATGCATATGATGTATAAATTAAAAGAGTAGAGCTTAGGGCGTACTTGATTCAGACGTCTTCCACTGCGGAGCTTCAGCTTGCCAGATCTCCAATAATTAGATTAATTAGGTGATCACAACACAACTAAAATAATGCTAAGAAAACTAATGAATGCAAAAAAGCAGTAAAAGAATCGCAAGGAGCGAGGGAGGGAGAGCGATCGTCCGTCAACACAAACTGAGCTAGTAAAAATGAAGGCCGAGGGGTCAATTTATAGGGAAAAATTGGCCGAGGGCGGTAAGTTGACGGCGGTAAGTTACCGCCTCGGGCGGTTGGTTACCGCCCGCGAGGCGGTAAGTATAGGGCGTAGCTTACCGCCTCGGGCGGTAGGTTACCGCCCTAGGGCGATAAGTAGAGGGCGGTAGGTTGCCCGTGAGGCCGGTAGGTTACCGCCCGTGAGGCCTGTAGGTCCGTTCATTTTCTATTTTTTTTTGTTCCGGAGGCTTTTTCGGGAGTTCCGTACCTCAAAAATTATTCCGAGAGTATCCTTGGTTCCCTCGAGACGTCCAGGACGTTTTGAGTACCATATTGGCATACTTTCGAAAACTTTTCCGAAAAGCCTCCAGTCTGGCCGGACTGTTTGCAGTCTGGGAAAATAGGCTTTCCGAGCCTCAAAATTCGAGAATTCATAGTTGCCCCCCCACTGGCAACCGTAAAAATGATTTATGGGAGCTAGTGGTTGTCTGAATCGCGAATTTTGAGTTCGAGGGTTTGGACCCACGTTTTGGTCATTTTCTGAACTTCTTTTACTTACATTTAATCAGTAAAACAGTGCAATGCATGTATGGATGCCGGATTTTTGGGGGTACTTGGTACCAAAATTTAGAATTTCTGGGCCTTTGGGGCCAAACTGATTTAGTTTGGGCCCTTGGGGACAAATTGATTTTTTTCGGGCCTTTGAGGCCAAAATGATTTTTTCGGGCCCTTGGAGCCAAATTGATTTCTTTGGGCCTTTGAGGCCAAATTGATTTCTTTGGGCCTTTGGGGCCAAATTGATTTTTTGGGCCCTTGAGGCCAAATTGATTTTTTTGGGCCCTTGGGGCCTAATTGATTTTTTCGGGCCTTTGAGGCCAAATTGATTTTTTTGGGCCTTTGAGGCCAAATTGATTTTTTTGGGCCTTTGAGGCCAAATTGATTTTTTTTGGGCCTTTGAGGCCAAATTGTTTTTTTTTTCGCGCCTTTGGGGCCAAATTGATTTTTTTGGGGCCTTTGAAGCCAAATTGATTTTTTTTATTTTTTTTTCGGGCCTGTGGTAGGGGGAAGTCGTCCTTCGGACATGCTTTATTCAAATCCCGATAGTCCACACATATTCTGACTTTGCCATCTTTCTTCGGTACCGGCACAACATTTGCTAACCATGTCGGGTCGGCGATTGGCTCTATGAACTTTGTTCTCTAGTTGTTTACCTTCTTCCTTGATTTTCAAGGGCCATTCTGTCTTTAGCCTCCTTAGCTTCTGGCTTAGCCTTTGGATACACCAGAATCTTGTGCACTGCTATTGTTGGGTCCATTCCCGTGAAACAATCAACAGAATTTCTTTAGGCATTCATTGACATGTTCCCTGTTTGCACAATCATATGCAGTGTATGTATGTTCATTTTCTTCTTTGCCAATTTTTTTCATTTTTTTATTTATTTCTTTTTTTCATTATTTTTGCTAAGAGATGCTTTGGAAAGATTGATACGAAGGGTAATCAATAATTCATGAATTTTTATTAAAAAGGACATAATCATCCTGAAAGATTACATCGAATAGAAAATTTGGATTTTCTAAACCCGACACGGAAGACTCGAAGTTGGACTCTGACTCGGTTTTAGACTCCAGGTCAGACTCAGACTCAATATTAGACTTGATGCCAGACTCAGACTCAATACATGACTTGGTTTCAGACTCTTTACAAGACTTGATGTCAGAGTCAGACTCAAGGTTTTGACTTGGGAAGGGGCTTGTTTTCAGCAGTATATTCCTCCTCGATGTATCATTTGGTGAGGGGACCTTCATTCGGCTTGATCCGGCTCAGCAAGTCTTGACTTTTGTCATTGTCGGTAATAATTGCAACCTTGTCAAAGAGACTGGGCTACATGAGATCTTCTTTCAGTTGACCTCTTTGGATTAAATCCTCTACCTTAGCAATGAGCGACTGGAATGTCAGTAGGTATAGTGTTTGTAGTTGTTGCTGGTAGACAAGTAGCAGGTTTTTGATAATTATGTCTACTTGCTCTTGTTCAGATGGTCGGTTGATCATTTGGGCGGCCTTGGTCCTCCATCTCATAAGGAACGAGAGAAAGGGTTCATTACTTCTTTGTTTGGTGGTCTCCAATTCTCTCCGAGTAACATCCACCTCTCTGTTGTAGTGGTATTGTGTATTAAACGCATTGCAAATGTCTTCCCAGGTTTTCATCTTAGACCGGTCTAGGCTTACAAACCATCTCAGGGCAGCACCGGTAAGGGATTGTTGAAACAACTGAGCAAGGAGCTCACTGCTCAATCCAAAAGGATTAAGAGCACCCACATACATCTTCAAGTGTGTTTTAGGACAAAGTGGTTCCATCGAACTTATCCATGTTGGGCATCTTGAATTTGGTAGGTAGTCTAGCTTCAGGGAACAGAGACAAGGAGTCCATGTCCACTACCTCTTTGTGTGTCTTAAGGGTAGTGATTGACCTCTCTAGCAGCTCTAACTTTTCTCTCACTCTCTGAGCTTCCAGCTCAGCAGCAGCTCTAGAGGGCAAGTCATCCAGGTTAGGGATAGGGTTGGATGATGTTGGTATAGCAGTGGGTCCTTTATTAGTGGTGGGATCCCTCCCAACAGTAGGCATTCCATTTCCAACTCCATTACTTAGCTCAGCTAGAAAAGCAGTCCTCTAGGCAGCTAATGCCTCATTTATCCTGGCTTCCATCTTAGCTTCCATCCTAGCTTCCATCCGTTCAAGGAGATCCTGGATGTTAGAAAGTGATGCCATTAGTGCAGTTAGGGTATTTAGTATTGTAGGTGAAAGTTGAATTGGTGTTTCGGGAACAAGAAATCTCGAGGTAGATACCTGTGTGGAAACAGGAAAAGGATTAGGGCATAATCATTGTGTTTAGGGTATGTAGACTTCAGGTCCAATTGTGCATAACCTTGACTAGGACACCTCACTCTTTTTTTTTCAAACCCTGGATTATCCCTTTTCAGTGGTATGTAGTGTATGGATGAATGCATCTCATCACAACATAAACAATTTACAATGGTATGATGTTGTTCATTGGGTTCATACAACCTAAGAGGGAAGGTTCTACAGGCTATGACTCGAAAATTAGAGTATAGGCTTAATAGGGACCCTTGAACCTTGAGTATGGATATACCTAGCCACAGGTGAAACAAAGAGTTTCGCATGGATCCAATGGTACTCATACCCATGGGCCAGCCCCAAAAAGATTAGGGATGGTTTGCCGTAACAGGGAGGACACTTTGGTTGTCCGTCGACATAATCAAGGAGACTTGCCGATCAGCGCTACTTGTTATCCAGACTCAGAAATTTGAACAGAGAGAGAAGAAATTCATTTGAAATTCATTTTTTATGATCTAATGGGGAAAAAGATTCCCAAATGCACATCATATGTCAAATTTTATTTATTTATTCATTTGTTCAGTTCAAACTCCTGGGTCAAGGTGTCCTTAAAGAAAAGACACTTGACCTTAGCAAAGGTACCCTGCAAAACAGAACATTTTAAAAAATAATACCCTCAGTGGGTGGGTTAGTAAAAAAAAATGCAATTGTGGTCCTCTAAATGCAAAATGATTACATTTATTATCCCCAGTGAAGTCGCCAAACTATGAACCCCTCCCCAAAGAATGTATTTTTGTAGTGGCATGCAAGTGTAATGTGATAGGGATGAATGCACGTGAATGTGAGTTGCCACCTTGTTTAATTATTTTAGGATAAACTAGGAAAAACCCTATGTGACTCCTTTTTAATTAATTAACCTAATTTTTAGATTAATTAGTCCAATGGATTAAAGCTTAGTCTACGAACCCGAGGTGGATCCCGAGACCATGTCATGCAGATTAACTAACCATGTTAAATGCATATGAAATGCAAGGCAAAAGTGTGAGTTTGATGATTTTGGAAAATTTTGAATGATTTTGGACTTGCTATTTGAGATTTAATGCCAAACATGCCTACGTACCATTTATTTGAATAAGGGATCAAAGTCAACGTAGTTCGAAATTGCCTTTTTGAAAGGGCTTTGATTTTGGGCCTTTAAGGCCAAATTGGGTTTTGGGCTTTTGTTGCAAAAATGGGCTTTTTGGGCACTTGGTGCCCAAATTGTGTTTTTTTGGGCACTTGGTGCCTAAATGTGATTTTGGGCACTTGGTGCCTAAATTGTGATTTTTGGGCACTTGGTGCCAAATTGGTTTTTTTTTTTGGGCCTTTAGGGCCAAACTGAGTTTTTGAGCTTTTAGGGCCTGATGGTGAATTTTGGGCATTTAGGGCCAAATTGGGAAAATGGTGATTTTGGGCCTTTTAAGGCCAAATCTGGTTTTTTGGGCCTTTAGGGCCTAATTGTGAATTATGGGCCTTTGGGGCCAAATGGTGAATTATGGGCCTTTAGGGCCAAATGGTGAATTATGGGCCTTTGGGCCAAATTGGAAATTTTGGGCCTTTTGGGCCAGATATGATTTTTGGGCCGTTTAGGGTCAGATCTGATCTCATTGGGCCTTTTAAGGCCAGATCTAATATTTGGGTAAAATAATGAGCTGTGATGTAGGCAATTTATTGCCAAAAATGATGAAATTTAGGCTTTTTGGCCACAATTATTGATTAATTGGACCATTTTTAGCCGATTTATTCGAACTAGGGGTAATATGCCAAAGTTATGGATTAACTAGGCATTTTTGGCCCATAAGTTCGGATCTAGCTTCAATACCTCGATTATTGATTAACCGGGCATCATAACTTTAGACCTGTTTAACTTAATGAGATGGATGCAAAATGATTGGGTTTAGAATTGGGAGTAGAAGAGAAGTATGCATATGATGCATAAATTAAAAGAGTAGAGCTTAGGGCGTACCTGATTCAGACGTCTTCCACTGCGGAGCTTCAGCTTGCCAGATCTCCAATAATTAGATTAATTGGGTGATCACAACACAACTAAAGTAATGCTAAGAAAACTAATGAATGCAGGAAAGCAGTAAAAGAATCGCAATGAGTGAGGGAGGGAGAGGGATCGTCCGTCAACACAGACTGAGTGAGTAAAATGAAGGCCGGGGGGTCAATTTATACGGAAAAATTGGCCGAGGGCGGTAAGTTGAGGGCGGTAAGTTACCGCCTCGGGCATTAGGTTACCGCCCGCGAGGCGGTAAGTATAGGGTGGTAGCTTACCACCTCGGGTGGTAGGTTACCGCCCTAGGGCGGTAAGTAGAGGGCGGTAACTTACCGCCTCGGGCGGTAAGTTACCGCCCACGAGGGTGGTAGGTCCGTTGATTTTCTATTTTTTTCGTTCCGAAGGCTTTTTCGGGAGTTTCGTACCTCCAAAAATTATTCCGAGAGTACCCTTAGTCCCTCTTGACGTCCTTGACATTTTGAGTACCATATTGGCATACTTTCGAAAACTTTTTCGAAAAGCCTCCGGTCTGGCCGGACTATTTGCAGTTCGAGAAAATAGGCTTTTTGAGCCTCAAAATTCGAGTATTCACAATAAGAACTCAATTGTCACCTCTTTATAAGCTGACTCCTTTATCTCGAAGAGCTTATACTTTAAGTAACAATAGTAATTTTGCCTTTAACCATAAAAGCCCCAATTTCCGCACAATTTTATCACCTAGGTTAAACCTTAATTTCTAATTGAAAAAATGGGTTTGTGGACCAAATCAAGCACAAATCATTATAACCCATCAAAATACAAGTGTAATCATCAACTTCTACAAGAGAAATCAACAACCCAACAATTCCAACACAATAATCCCAGAAATTCCATATGTAATCTAATTTTTATAGCCCATATGAACCACATTTCCAGCAAAAGCAACAAGAAAAGAGAAAGAAAGACTTAAGAGGAAGAGGAAGAACTTACTTGGAGTGTCTTGATTGCAAGAGGAGAGTGAGTGCGAGAGAGAGAGAGAGAGAGGAAAAGTGTGAAAGAAGTGCGGGAGAGAATCGTGAGAAAGAGAGAGAATAAAAGTGAGAAAATGAGGGAGAGAGAAAATCTTACCAAAGTCTAAAAACTAGACTGAGGCTGACAACTTTTACTTGTATGTCGCCAGCCTTTATAGCTGGCTTTAAATTGGTTTGGGCCGACAACTCTTGAATTCAAACCCCTTTGTTTTTCATTTCATTTTTTTTGTTAGAGAAAGGCAGCCTGAAGGTCGGGGACCTTTAATCCAAAATTTTCCTCTTTTTTTTGTAGCGTGGGCTACCTCCCATGGAGCGCTTAGTTTATAGTCGCTAGCCCAACTTTTCCAATTTATGTCGTAGCTCCATAATGTTGGCATTTCTACCAACCCTTTCCCCTTCGTGATAATGTTTGAGAAGATAACTATTTACTTTGAAAGTACAATTATTTTTCACTTTAATACCTCAACTTTTTCTTTTTTCATTTCAGTTCTTTAAGTATTTTAACTTAATATTTTAATCCCTAAGCACAATTTCGACCCGATTTGTGAATATTCAATGAATATTCTGGTCGAAAACTCAGAATCTAACTTTGGTAAAGTGTCGAGTGTTACAAGTTTCAGCTGCTGAAATAAAGTTTTGGCAGAATGCCACAATCGTATCTCTTTACATGCAATGTCACCACAAAAACTAATTTGGCTCAAACAACACTTCTAAATGTACTATATCATCAAAGAAACACCAAAGTAACTAAAAAATCCATCAAACACAACATTCAATCTCATTTCCATTAAAACATTCACTTTTGGTATAAAATTCTATAAAAGTTTAAAATGATTTAAGCTCAACTAAAATCTACATGCGTTGGCTCCAACAACCATTTTAATATTTCTTAAATCTCATTTATGCCTAACACTTAACCATAACCATGTATTTAACTTCAAGGTTCCAAAATATGCCTAAAACCAACTCAAGAACACTTAATTTCTTTGCATGCATTTGTTCCACAATCCTACACTCTTCAATACATAAATATTTTGGTAGGATAACTAACCCTTATGGAGCCAAAACTTTTGAAACTTGTTGATTCTTGGTGAATCTTTGAATATCCACTTGGGGAAAAAGAGCCTGAAATAAACCTTAATCTTGCATTAAACCACTTAAAATTAGATTACATTTCTAAAAAACCCTTTTGAATAAGATCGGGTGCGAGAATCACCTTGAGAGATTAGAAATCTCAAGATTTCTCTTCCCAAACCAAGCTACAATCCTTTTATACCCAAGCTAGCTGCACTAGTTTAAACAATCAAACTTTAAGTTAAGTGGCAAAACTTGAAAATTCTAGTATGCTTAGAGTAAATTTCATTTTAATCCTTGATTTTCTCAAAACCATTTTAAAATCGTTTTTAAAAACACTTAAAAGTCCCTTTTAGCCTTATATCATTCTTTATGCCTGATTTTAAATATTCCATGAATATTTCATTTGAAAATTAGAGTTTAAACATCAAAGAAGTACCAAGTGTTACATTGGGGTTCTCTCTAAATGCAATTATGAGTATTAGCTGATTTTTATCAAGAAAAGTATGAGTATATAAAGTCTTGAAATTCATATTATGAGGTGGATATATATAATTTGTAATCTTGCTTATATACTGGAAGTATATATGCTATAGTGGATGTAGGCATCAATTAGCCAAACCATTATAAATCTCATGTGTTCCTTCTTCTTCTTTTTACTTGCCTTTTAAACACATACTTAATCATTTACTAGGTTCTAATTTCTACATATGTTCAAAATAAATGATATTAGAGCGTGATTTAGGTTGAGTGATTTAAGATGGAAGGAAGCAATGTTATCTTCAAGTTGACAATTGAAAATTATTCTTATTAGAAGTTGAGAATAAAGAATCATTTACGTTGCAAAGATTTATATGAGCTTATTTTCCATGAGATAAAGCAAGAAGAGAAGAAAAATGTTACTGATGTACCATGGGAGATTATAAATTGCAAAGCCGTAGAGACAATCAATAAGTTCATTAACACAAGTTTATTTGAGCATGAGTCAAATTCATGAATGCCTACAATTTATGGACAAAGCTTGAACCTTTGATTCAAAAGAAGACTTCTCATAATAAAACATATCTTATGAAGTGAATAGTAAAATTGGATTATAAAGATGTGCAAAGCATGATTAAGCACTTAAACACTTTCAAAGGGCCCCTAAATCAATTGTAAAAACGTGAGATGAAGATAGATTATTAAATGCAAGCACTGTTGCTTATGAGCTCATTGCTAAAAAAGTTGAAATAGATGATTGAATGTAGGCACTGTTGCTTATGAGCTCATTGCTAAAAAAAGTTGAAATGCATTGTTGATGTCTCTAAGTAATTCAACCCTCAATGGAAAATGTACTATCGATCTTATTATTGATAGTTTGAAAAGTGAAGAAGCCAAGAGGAAGGAGAGAGGGACTTACAGGAAGTCATATGCATATATAATCTAGAGCCAAGGAAAAAAGCGATAATCGAAGTAAAGGTAATGGCCAAAACATAGAAAAATAAAGAGAATGGTCAAATGTTGTCTAAGGCTAACCTTTTACTATTATGGAAAGCCAGGTCATAAGAAGACAGAGTGTAGGCTTTTTAAGAGACAAATAAAGTCTGAAAAAAGTGAAGGTAGATCATGATGGTCTAAAGAAAGATGAGGCAAAGTATATAACTGTTATCATTACAATAACTGAAGAATTGTTAATGATTTATAGAAAGGGTACTTGAACATTATGCAGGGAGAACATTCATAGACTGTTCATTTAGGCTCCTCATAACATGTCATAACATATAAGGAAGTGTTCACATCCTACTACAGTGGTGAGTTTGGTAAAGTCAAAATGGGGGACCTAAGGTATAAGTAGCATTGTTGGCATTGATGATGTTGACTTGATAGATATAGAGTGCCTCTTTATCTTGAAGGATGTGTGACATGTTCTTAACATGAGACATAATCTAATGTCAATTGGAAAGTTTGACGATGCATGGATGACAAGTTAATTTGGCAATAGAAAAAGGAAGTAGACCCATGGAAATTTGGTAAAGGCTTAAGGAAGGAAAGAAGGGTCCTTGTATGTGATGAAAGGAAACATAAATAAGGGAGAAGCAAATGTTTATGATTAACAAAAATAACATAGCATTATGGTATAAGTAGCTCGAGCATATGAGTGAGAAGGGATTGTAGATTCTTACCAAAAGGTAAGTCTTCCTTAATTCTATTGGTAAAAATCTTAAGCCTTATATTGATTGCGTTGCTAGAAAACAATATAGAATTTCCTTTATTAAATCGAGCATGTGTTAAATTTAGTGTATACTAAAGTTTATTCTATGATTGATAAATGTCTTGTGGTTCATTATATTTTGTTATTTTTATTCATGATCATTCAAGAAAATTTTAAGTGTTCTTGTTGAAATCTAAAGACTAGTTTTTGAATGCTTTTAAGGAGTTTCATGCTCGTGTTGAAAGGGAGATTGGCTATAATCTATGGTGTGTGAGGGTTGATAATGATGGAGAATATCATCATCAATTTAACTCTTATTTCATGTCTCATGGCATTCAACTTAAGAGTATTTTGCTAGAGACACCTCAACTAAATGAAGTAGCTGAGAGGATGAAAAGACTAATTAAAGAGAGGATTTATTGTATGTTGTCACATGCAAAGCTATCAAATTCATTATAGAGAGAAGCATTGATGATTATAATGATATTATAAATTTATCACCCTTTTTCCCTTTGGATAATGTTGTCTTAGATGAGGTTTGGTAAGAAAGAAGGTCTCTTACAATCATGTAAAAGCGTTCAGTTGTACCATCTTTGGCTATATTCCTAAAGATGAAAGAGCCAAGCTATATTTGAAGACTAAGTAGTGTATCTACCTTGGATCAATGAGAGATGAATTTGGTTACTAATTGTGGGGTCTGTCAGTAAGAAGATTGTCATAAGAAGAGATGTTGTATTCTTTGAAGGTCAAGCAATTAAAGATATCTAGAAGTCGAAAAAGCTAGAATTGAGAGTTATTGATTATGATGATGTTCTAGCCCCAAGTTACTTGATGTTGACAGAGATATGCAACTAATGAAGTTGAGATTAGAAGTAATAAATCTTAGGATATTGATGACTAAGGGGGGTTGAGCCAAATGCAACTAATAAATCGATTGAATTAACTGAAGTTCTATAAGTTCCAGTAGAACCCAAAGTAATGTAATATGATAGGGAGAGACGACCTTCAGTAATATATTACATTAATGAGTATGTTATTTTGGAAAAAGAATGAGAACCTTCTATGAAGAAGCCATAGATGATGAAAATAAAGAAAAATTGATATTAGAGTCCATGAAGGATCAGATGCAATCATTACATAAAAACCACACCTACAAGCTAGTTAAACTTCTTAAAGATAGAAAAAAGGACAAATAGGTGTACAAGTTAAAGGTTGAAGAGAATAATTCTCAGTCAAGGTACAAAACTATCTTAGTTGTGAACTAATTTGGTCAAAAGAAAGGAATTGATTTTCAAGAGATATTCGTTCTAGTTATGAAGAATTTCCAACTTGAGTTAGGACATAGACATGATAAATATGTCTTATATTATGATCATCAGAGTTCCATGTAACACTCGACACTTTTTTAGTGTAGAATTATGAATTTTCGACCAGAATATTCATGGAATATTTGAAAACCGGGCCAAAATAGTGACTAGGGATTAAAAATTCAAGTTATAAAAGTATGTAAGTTTCCAACGACCAAAATGAAAAGTTAGAAATTTTAAGGACTAAAGAGGAAGTTTGGCTAGGGCAAGCCTAGAGGACTAGGTTCTACCACCGAACTTAAGAGTTTTGCCACCGAACTTAAGAGTTCGGCCACTGAAACTAGTTGGACACCTCCAATATAAATAATGGAGGCAGCCAACCAAACTGAGATATTTTGTGAAATTCAAAAATGCTCTTAATTCTCTCAAGACTATAGAAAACATAAGACACTAAAAGAGTAAGGAAAAAGTTGTTAAATAAAAAATAGAGCAAGTGGAGGTTAAACAAAATTGAAGAAAACAAAGAAAGTTAGATGGAAGTTCGGGAAAACTCAAGTAAAGGAGTAATCCAAAGTTTCTAGCAAGAAGAACTTTCAATCTAGGTTATTTGTGATGTCTAATATTTAAAAACGATGAATTGATAAAAGAAAATAAGGCATGCAAATGGATTGAGTAAGGTTTAGGTAAAAAGTTAAAGAAAATAGACAAATGACCGAAAATTGAGCAAAAGTATGATTGTGCATGTTTAAAAGGTGAAATGAGATGTTAGAAATGTGATGGAAGATTAAATGTATGGTTGCATGTAACTAAAATTGAATGAGGTAAAGAATATGAAGAGATAAAATGATTTACATATGTTTAGGTTTATGAGAATGTTTATGGAAAATGCACGAAAGTAAATGAATTGAGGTAAAAACAAAATGCATGTTGCTTGATTGATGATAGTTGAGTTGTTTGATGATGTTGGATATTTAAGAAGTGAATTGAGGCTTGAGTTGCAGGTTTGGCATGAAAATCATGCAAGGAACTAAAGTTTTGGTCATTGCCAAAACCCAAGTTCGGCGACCTAAAGTGAGTTTAGGCTGCCAAAACTGGAGGTAGTTCATAAAGGAAGGCTGGAAATCCAACTTTGGCTGCTGAAAGTAGAATTTCAACAGCTAAAACTGGTGGCATAGGGGACTTGTGACAACTGAACCCTGCTGCTAAAAGAGGGACTTTAGTCTCTGTAAGGAGGATCTTCTGCCACTGAACTTACTGCCAAAAGTCCTTTGCCCAACAATTTAAGCCTAAATTGCAAGGTTGTTATGCTATAATTGATTAGGGTTTATGGGATTGTTTTAAGTACTTTTGAGATCAATGTATGAGTTTCTAATTCAAAGTCTGAAATATAGGGCTAGACCCTAGAAATCAGGGACACTAGTGATGAGCCAATGATTTATCAGTACATGTTATTTTCTCGATGAGTGGATACAAACTAAATATTTTATGATACAAAAATGAATCTTTATAACATGCTAATGCATCACGGTTATTTCAGGGTGTTTGCATTAGAACACAAGATATGTTGCATTACATTGATTATATATTATGTGAAAGGTAATGCTAGATGACCCTAGATCTCGTATGTTAATGTTTATGATCATAAATTACATCCCAAGGAATGTCCCTCATATATGTTTACGTATGTTCGTTCTGCATGTCCTTTGGGATGTACCACATATTGTCACATGGAAGTAACACAAGCAAGGTTGGGACATTCCAGGGGATATTTATGCTATGTTTATGTAGATGGCCAAAAGGAGCTTCTAGGAGCATATTTAATATTTCAGTAGTTTCTAAGAAAATGGCTTGCCAATTGGGTCTATTGAGGGATCGTGGTGACAATTTTTACCTAAAGTGAAATGCTTGACGATATTGCATGTACATGAGCACAAAAGAAATGTTTTATGTATATGATTTATGTATCATCTCACTAAGTTATTTCAATATAGCTTGCCCATTTTATGTCCTCCTATCCCATTCCCAATTCGCATCCCATTTTTCACAGGTATGCAGGACATACAAGAAAACGTCAGGTAGCTCAAACGTGTCTTTATGATGTAAGTATGTGTTTTTGTCCCTAAGAATGTAAAATGGTTCAATGTTAAGATTCATGTTAAATGTTATGTTTTGTAATTTCAAGTAATTGATGTTTTACATTGGATTAAAGTATAGATGTTACATTTATTATGATGGCATGTACAGGTACATGTAGGTGTGAATACTCGAATTTTGAGGCTCGAAAAGCTTGTTTTTCCGGACTGCAAACAGTCTGGCCGGGCTGGAACCTGACGGAAAATTGTCCCAAAAATATGCCTATATGGTACTAGAAATGACCGGAATATCGCAAGGAACCCGAAGGTGTCCTCGGAATAATTTTTGGAAGTACGAAACTACCGAAAAACAGAAAAAACGGAAAAAAACTGCCAGTATCGGCGCCTGGGCCGCCAACCACGGTAGCCCTGCCGCCGGACCCGACGATAACCTACCGCCGACCAGCCTTTTTTCCTATAAATTCAGCCCCGGTCTTTCATCTTTACTCACCGCTTGTGTTGATGAGCTTTCTCTTCTCGCTTTTTGCTTTAAGCAATTCTTAATTATTATGAGCTGCTTGTGTTGACGAGCGATCTTTCTCCCTCCCTTGCTCATTGCGATTCTTTGATTGCTTTCCTTCTGCATCATTTAATTTTGCATTAATTAGTTATTGTGAACCCCTTCCCGAAGAACGCAGTTGCATGTCCGATGCAATGCGATGTGATAGGAATGAATGCATGAGAGTGTGAGTCGCCACCTTGTTTAATTATTTTAGGGTAAACTAGGAAAATCCTATGTGACTCCTTTTTAATTAATTAACCTAATTTCTAGATTAATTAGCCCAATAGATTTAAGGCATAGTTTACGAACTAGAGGTGGATTCTGATACCATGTCATGGAGATTAACTAACCTGTTAAATATAGATGAAATGCTGGGAAATTATTTTAATGATTTTGATGATTTTGATGTTTTTGGAAAATTTTGACTTGTTATTTGAGGTTTAATCCCAAATATTTCTACGTACCCTTTATTTGAATAAGGGATCAAAGTCCACGTAGTTCGAAATTGCCTTTTTTAAAGGGCTTTAATTTTTGGATACTTAGTACCAAAATTGAATTTTTTGGGCACTTGGTGCCTAAGTTGATTTTTAGGCATTTGTTGCCAAATTAAATGCAGAAGGAAAGCAATAAAAGAATCGCAAGGAGCGAGGGAGGGAGAAAGATCGCTCGTCAACACAAGCAGCTCGTAATAATTAAGAATTGCGTAAAGCAAAAAGGGAGAAGAGAAAGCTCATCAACACAAGCGGTGAGTGAAAATAAAGGACCGGGGCTGTTTTTATAGGAAAAATCGGCTGGAGGGCGGTAGGTTACCGCTGGCGTCGGCGGTAGGTTATCGCCGGGTTTCGGCGGCAGGGCCGCCATGGTTGGCTGCAGGGCCGCCATGGTTGGCTGCAGGGCCGCCGTGGTTGGCGGCCTGGGCGCCAGTACTAATAGTTTTTTTTCCATTTTTTCTTTTTTTTTTCGGGAGTTTAGTACTTACAAAAATTATTCCGAGAGTACCCCTAGGTCCCTCACGACGTCCCGGACATTTTGAGTACCATATTAGTATATTTCCTGAAACTTTTCTAAAAGGTCTCCGGTCTAGCCTGACTGTTTGCGGTCTGGGAAAACAGGCTTTCCGAGCCTCAAACTTCGAGTATTCACAGTTGCCCCCCACTGGCAACCATAAAAATGATTTATGGGAGGTAGCGGTTGTCTGAATCGCGAATTTTGAGTGCGAGGGTTTGGACCAGCGTTTTGGTCATTTTCCGAACTGCTTTTACTTACATTTAATCAGTAAAACAGTGCAATGCATGCATGGATGATTTTTTCATGAGGATTTTTCCTGCTTTTTCGTGTATGAATGCCGGAGTTTTGGGGTACTTAGTACCAAAATTGAGAATTTCTGGGCCTTTTGGGGCCAAACTGATTTATTTTGGGCCTTTGAGGCCAAATTGATTTTTTGGGCCCTTGAGGCCAAATTGATTTTTTCGGGCCCTTGAGGCCAAATTGATTTTTTCGGGCCCTTGGTGTAACATACCACACTCTCACGTGATATGTCTCCCACAAAATGACCAATGATTCCCCACTTCCTTTACAGGAAATCACTAATCACCCTGTAAGGGATAAGTTGGATCGTCGCCCTGTAAAATCCTGTAAAATTTTTTTTTCCTACTATCTTGACAAATTGCTTTGAACAACCATTACTATTATAAAATAAAACATTTTCAAATCATCAACATTTGCATTAACTCAAGCCCAAAATTTTAGACCAAAATAAAAACAGTTATAAAATATTACAT
>CAOGCB011422289.1:0-13206 GCA_948266635.1 Cnidoscolus chayamansa | reverse complement strand
ATTTATATATATATATATTTATATATATATATTTATATATATATATATTTATATATATATATATTTATATATATATATTTATATATATATATATTTATATATATATATTTATATATATATATATTTATATATATATAGCTTACTTTCAAGAAAAATATATCGAGGGACTAAAATGAAATTTTTACAAGGTTGTTTTTGAGTTTTTTTACATGAAATAGAAGAACTTAAAATGTAGGTTACAGCAATTCAAACAATTTAAAAATCATATTTTTGTAGCCTAAATTATGAAATTTTGAATTTTTGACAAAGCAAATTTCAACCACCTAAATTCAAGGTTTGATTGATAAGGCATGGCAAAAGTACAAACTTTAAGATACCAAAAGTATGTCTTGCCGCTGTCGAAGTCATTTTTAAAGAGATCAATGTTTTGCCTCCAAAAATTTGTTAGCCAAAAGTAGTTACTTAGGTTGCTAATTCTGAAATTATAACGTGCTATAACGACTATTTAAGTGTTAGAAAAGATCTATTTACATTAAATGCAGCCCCAATAGTAATATTAATGTCTAAACTATACATATAAATTAGTTTTGATATGGAAAAAGACACAACAACTATTTTTTGAGATCATTTGAGCATTTATTAAATTCTTTTAAACTTTTTCTCTCTATAGTTTGAGCCAAGCATTTAATTCTTTAAAATATAGATTGAGTTGTATATTTGTTGTTATTTTGATATTGAAAGTGAGGTTGTTAAGAGAATTAATCGTTATTCTCACTATTAAAAGTGAGTTTAGATTTCTAGAGTGAAAAGAGCTTATAGAGAGCAAATGTTAACTCTTGAATTGTAAGGAGTTTTAATCTTCACTAAAAGAAAGTCAAATAGTAGATTTGAACTCTCAAGAAGGACCTTGAGGAGCGGACGTAGGGTTGGGATAGCTAAACCTCTATAAATCTCTTGTATTTATCATTTCTCATTCCCTTTCTAATATACCTTATGCTTTTAATCTTTAATTTCTTTTAAAATCCAATTCTCCCTCCCCCGCCCCACCGCCCCCCTCCCCCTCTTATTAGGTTGTCTCAAGGGATAATAGGGCAAATTATAGGCATTGAATCGTTAGAACATCTGCCACTAGAAGAAGAATGGTTAATAAGTATCTTGTTAGGAGTTCTTTCACTATCAAAGCTATGAGAGGTGGCAATCGCTACAGATGTCATAAAACATGGAATTTTAGGGGAAAGATGAATATAAGCGATTACTTGCTGTAAAATACAAAGAACTCAAGGCAATGAAGGGGGAAAGATGAAAGAACTTTTGAGAGGAAGTTTAAAAGGCTAGCGATGAAGTGTGAAGAACCAAATTGGCCAAAAGCTTTCTAATATAGGTTGAGAAAACCCTAACAAGTCGCGTTGCACTTATTAAAAGCAATCATTACTAGCATAAATCCCCAGGCAACAGGCGATTCAAGAAGACAGCCAAACAACAAAACACTTCCCACAAAGATGGTAGTTGGCTTCTTGAATACACCAAACATCTTGACCATCTAAATCGACGCTCGCATGCATCAAGAAGCCAATGGCTAAGCAATCAATCAGTCGGCCTCATAGCCAACGACCAAAATAAGAAGGCATTCTCTTGCTCGCTACAGCTGAGGCATGATGATTTGGTCTATGTTGGGACAAGCGAGCCTTTTCAAGCATTCCTTTGGCTAAAAAAGCCCCAAATGAGCCACACTAGAAAATAAATTTTCGAGTTTTGAAGGGGACATCTAATATGGTTCAAAAATAATGAATACTTTGATTGTTGACTTTGACTGAGTCCAATGACACATCAACATCGATAAGGATTAGGCCCAACCATTTAGGCCTAAAAGATCATGATGGCTCGGTCTAGCCTAAATAAAGTCTGATTTGGAAATGGCAAACCATTACCAAGAGTCCTAAGTGGAATGAGATACTTATACAAAATCTTGATAAAAATTTACCAAATAATAATATCCAAATCAGGATTGCAACTCCTAAGTCCAAAATGACTAGGACTCTCAACTAAAAGCATATATAAAGGGTTCCACAACAACCATGTATGCATTCTGATTTCTCCAACTTTGAGACTTTTTATATTCCTTAAAGCTTTTATTGACTTGAGCATTAGAGTGTTTTCTTTCTCTTTGCAAGTCTAGGTCATCATCACATGTCAGCAAGATTTTTTGGAGCCTCATCAGTGAGAAATGAGTAATGATATGCCTTCACAAATTAAGCCTTATGTTCTTGAAAATGTTTATTGTCAATAAAATTAAGACTATTATTGCTCCAAACTAATAGTACAAAGAAATATCTTATACTTATAAAAGATAGATTATGTTTTATAATAAGCCACTTAATTGTACTCTAATGGTAACTCACGACCATGAAGTTTAATGACATGAGAGATATGCAATACTACATTCTTGGGATCAAAGACATTGTAGAACGATTAAAGATTTTAGGGATGACAATGAATGGTTCCTTTCTTAATGCCTTCATTTTGAATTCACTACCTCATGTATATGGGCCATTACAACACTATTAAGGATAAGTGAATTATTAATGAGTTAGCCAATAAGCTAGTTTAGGAAGAAACAACTTTGAAAAGTCGAGGAATTCACTTTGTCAACATTATATTCAAAAGTTGGTAAAGGACTTAAAGTGAAAGCCAACAAGTTCAAGAAAAAATAAAAAATTCATTTAATGATCTCTAAAAGGAACAAGTGGTAGGTAAATGTTGCTTTTGTAAGAAAGTAGGACATTATCATAAATATGGCAAAAAAAATGTGAAGCTTTGTTCAAAAAGAAAGGTAATTTTTTTTTCTTATGTTTGGTTGAAGTTAAACTTAATTGATGTTCCTAATAATAATTGGTGGCTTGATCCTAATTCTACTAATAATGTATCCAATATGATGAATGGATTCCTTACGGTCTAAACTAAAATCTAATTAAAGATTTCTTATTCATGGGGAACCACATAAAGACCTTAATTGAAGGCATAAGGAATTATTGCTTTATCTTATATAATGGTGTCATGTAGATCTATTAAAAACTCTCTATTGTAACACCTAACACATCTTCAAGTTTCAAAACGAAATATTCACAAAATATATGGAAACTAGACCAAAAATGTGACTAGCGGTTAAAATGATAAAATTAAATGTTTTAAAGGTAAAGGTAATTGTGAAATAAAATTTGGTTAGGGCAGCTTGAAAATCCAAGTTCAGCTGCCGAAATCTATCTGGCCTACCATACTATAAAAAGGGTGGCAAGCGATGGAGAAAGAGTTTACGAACCTCAAAACTCTCTCAATCGACTACCAAGGGATCATAGGTGTTGCTAAGTGATTTTAAAAAGAAGGACTTCCAGTTTTAAGGATTCCATCAAGGAATTGAAAAGGTTTTCAAGAGAAATAAGTAAGGTTGATTGGTTTTGACAAAAAACTAAAGTTCCACATATTTCACTTGTAAAAGGTTAGATTTGTGTTTAAATGCTATGTTTTGATGTTTCAGTGGAAGGTTTGGATGCATGCATGAAAGGAAATGCAATTTTGATGAGGTTTTTCTAATTTTTTTTATTGATTTTTCAATCTATTGTAAAAGTAAATGCTTTGAACGCCTACTTGGAAATTATGCATGTATGATAAAAGAGGATTGAAAGTCATTTTTAGTTTATTGAAGAATTAGGTCAACCATAAAGGTTATGTGAATTATGTTGCACGTGGCTTTAAAAGATGATTTTGATGATGTTATAGAATTTACTAAGTTGAAGAAGTATTGAGTTATGTTTAAGCATGCCAAGAGAGGCATTCTACAAGTTTATGATAAGTTAAATGGCTAGGGAACTTGGTTTCTGCCAAAATCCAATTTCAATCGCCGAAGGTAGGTTCCTTCGCCGAAACTAGACTCTTGCAGCACAGGAGTGGTACCCAGAGATAGGTTCAGCCGCCGAAATTGGAAGTTAGGGTTTCCTGTTTATACATAGACTTTTGGTCATTGAATCTTGCCGTCGCAGTCTTCTACTAGCAATCTTAGGGTAGTTTTGTGCTATATTTATGTGACGTTATGGGGAATTATATAGTATATTTTAGAATATATAAATGGTCAAATGGCAGTCTCTAACCTTAAGTCACCATATGTAGGATCAGACATCGGAGCACAAGGACGTTAATGATAGACTGAAGTCAGTCTACATACAACAATTAATGGTGAGTAGATGTTAAGTTATGTGAATTAAGATACATAAATGAAAGAAATATTTATAGTATGTTCACACATCATGATTTATAGAGTGAGTACATTAGCTTTCACGATTAAATATGCATTGCATTACAATATGATCTATGTGTGGTGATTTTTTAATGATCTATTGACTTCCATTATTTTATAGAATATAGTAAGACCAAGGTGGCCGAAAGGAGCTTTTGGCGCTATATATTATGTATAATGAGGTCTTGAGGCTGCTATGACAACTGGGCAAAATAAAGTCCTAGGAGCGGCTATGACAGCTAGGCATAATGAGGTCTTGAGGAGCTGTTATGATAGCCAAGCATGGAAGTCTTTGGTAACAGAATCACCTTATGTGAAACATTTGATGATGTCGCATTCACGAGCACGAAATAAATGTTTTCTATATCTACTCACTAAGTTGCATCAAGTAGCTTATCCCATTCCCCATTTCCCAGATTATACAAATTTGCAGGTATTGCAAGAAAGAGGTTTGGGTAGACTCTAGACATGGATTTACAGGATATACAGTGCTTGTGCCCCTAATAGAAAATAAATGTATAATGATGTTTATTGTCTTAGATCTCATTTATGGAATGGAAATGTTTAAATGATGTTGAATATTCTCAAGGAATATATTTGTAAATGTATGTATGTATGATGATGATGAAGGTTGCGTAAGATGCCTACACATGATAGAGAATTAAGTTATTATTTATCTTATTATTATATGCCTTAGATGAATTTTACATGTATGTTGATGGATGAGATCTAGGTTAACATTTATGCACATATTTTGTTAGTCTTGTTAGGGTTACGGTGATCTTTAAGTGGTCGATATCCTATTACTAGTAGAAGTTAGAAAACAGGGTTGTTACATCTATGTACCTTCAAAACTTGATGCATCTAGGTATGATGTTAAGTTTAGACATGGATAGTTCAATTTATCTAATAATAATAATTCTATTACTAGTTATGGAATTATTTCTTATGGTTTATAGAAATTGAAAGTTGATAATAATTGTTGAATCCTAGCTTATTACTTATAATAATGTTGTAATTAACTGTAGGAAAATAAATGAGAATTTTGCTTTTTGGTTGTTTAAGTGTTTGGGTCACATATCCAAAGAAAGATTGAGAAGCTTAATGAAGGATAGATTCTTCCAAATTTAGATTTTATTGATATTAATGTGTGTGGATTACATTAAGGGAAAATCAAACCAAATATAGTAAGAGAAGTGCCACCAGAAGTAGCCAACTTCGTGAAATGATACATATTGATGTTCATGGGCCTTTTGATGCTCCATCCTTTGGTGGAGGAAAGTATGTTGTCACCTTTATTGATGATTTTTTATATTATAGAGATATCTATTTGCTTAAGGAAAAATCTCAATCAGTAGATATACTAGAAGTGTACATAAATAAAGTTGCTTAAGAAAAAAGAAAATTAGCCAAAGAGGAATTATGCAACTCTGCAGTAGCACAACAACTGGCTGCTACAGCTCCAACTGTCCAGGAGTGGCAGCAGCTATGCATGAGCAGCAACCTGCTACTGCTTCTCCACTGTGCAAGAGCAGTAGCTGATGGCTATTGCTTCTCCAACTATCGCATATACTTATGCACTTCTCTTAAATATGATTCGCACTTGGTTACTTGGAAAATTGTGTGAAAAGAAAAGTTATTGTGTCATCCTCTGATTTTGTTAAGTAAAATTTCAAAAGCTTCTTCCTTATTTCAATGTACAACAATTTTTTTTAAGTAACAAGCAAAGGGTATATTCCCATTTAAATTTTGATAAATTTTTATAATTTGAATTGTGTCATCTCTGAGCTTGATTTGTGTTTGAATTGTATGTTTGCATCTTTAAACTTGGCAAATTATGTAACATAATTGTGAACTTTGGTTAATATCCTTTATATGTCCCAATATGTACACAGTATTTAGTTTTATACTATGTAAAAATCTTTGGCTGGTGCAATGTCAGAGTCTTGGCATTGCTACGAGTTTGAAGTGCAAGATATTTACTTCCTTTTGAAATGCAGAGGATATGACTGCCTTTAGACTTCCCTCCCTATTACCAGAAATGTATATATAATTGGTTTAACATGCTAAGTGTGTAGTGAATCTTAAAATTCATGTTTGTACCTTACCAATATTTTTTACATTTATATAAACAAAAACAAAATAAATATTTTCTATAATTACCTTATTTTAAATTTATACTTTGTTCCTTTTTACTAGTAAATTAAACTTCATAAAGAAAGGAAGGATTATATAATAAAAAAAGAAAAAAGAAAATTAGCCAAAGAGGAATTATGCAACTTAGCAGCAACCAGAGCGGCAGCAGTAGCAGCCAGCTGCTGCTTCTCCAGCTATCGCATATACTTATGCGCTTCTCTTAGATATGCATATATGATATGATTCACGCTCTATTTGCAACAGAATTTTTGATACTGTAAGGGGAAAAATGGGCAGTCAAGTCCCTCAGTGTAGTGATCGAATAAGGACAAATTGGACAGCTATAATGGAACAATATTTTATTGATCTTATGCTAAATCAGACGCATAGGGGCAACAGGATGGGCCATACCTTCAACAAGCAAGCTTGGACAAATATGTTGATCATGTTCAATGCTAAATTTAGGACTAAATATGATACAGATATCTTGAAAATTCATTATACATATTTGTGGAAGCAATACAATGATGTGAAGAATCTTCTTGAACAAAATGGATTTTCTTGGGATGATACTCAGAAAATGGTGATAGCTGATGATGATGTATGGGATGCCTTCATAAAGGTCCACTAATTCATCTTTCATTTTGTTATCTTCCTCTATCTCTAAGCATATTCATACACTTTTATTGATAAAGCATAAATAATCAAGTCCACCCTGATGCACAATTCTACAAGAGGAAGTCATTGGTGAACTTCAATAGTATGTGCTTGATATATGCATAATAAACTGTGCAGGAGGAGCAGCAGCAGCTAGCTATTGCTCCAACTGTGCAGGAGCAGCAGCAACCAGCCTACTTCAACTTTTTTTGGTATTTTTCGATAATGCATACACCAAGTCATAAGGTCTAATATCACAACTTATAAGCTAATTAAAGTAAACAAGTGTGTCCCATAGTAGTTTTCAAAACTATGACATATGGAGTTCAAGTCCACATAGGAGCCAAATGAACCAGAAGCAAATGATGTCTTTGGCTCAGATGTTCGAAATCCTTGGATTTATAGAGGCATAAGCTAAAAGCTGGTAATCCATGCTTCAATTCTTTTACCATCTTTTATTTCAACTAATATGGTTAGGTTTCTAAAGGTAGGACTAGCTTTTCCTAAAACTCCATCCCAGTAGGGCTCTCCCCACCACATTCTATATTCATATATGTTTTCTACTACCTTAGTCATTTTTCCTAAATATTGAGATATGAATTACTAAAAACATAAATCTGACCTAAAATAACCACAAGAAAACTGAAAAACTAAGCCTATGGGTAGAAAACAGGACATCACACATACCTAAAATATTACTGCATTGCATTAAGAAAATGCATACTCCAATTTTGCAGCACCAAATATGCATACAAATCATACAAATTACAAACCAAAATATTAGAAATCAAAAATTACTTTCATTATTATATTACTATTAGGAATTTAATTAAAAAAACCATAAAATTACAAAACTCATACAATTACTTAATATACAAAATAAAAAACCATACATATACATACCTAATGAGACCTAAACTTTTTTATTGACGAGTAATCTGAGACTTCAATCGTGAGACTCCAACTGTGAGATTTTAATCGCATATAATGGAATTGATTGTGACAGAGACATCAATAATACATAGAAGCCTTATTTAAAGAAATCGTGATGGGTAATTGTGATAAAGAGAAGATTACGTGACAAAGTTAAAATAAATTATAGAAAATAGCTAGAAGGAGAGTAATCAATCAATAATGTTAATTATATTGACAAGAAAGAAGATTGTTTGGTACAGGGGAAAGAGAGATATGCTGGGAAGAAAGGAAATCTTTGAGAAAAGGAAGATCGTTTGGTTTAGCTTGAAGAGAGAGATGGTCGATATGAAGAGAAAGAGAAGAAAGGCAACCTATGTGAGAAAGGGAAGAGGTGGCATGTATGAAAGAAATAATCGTGGGTTACAAGAAGGAACAAAGAAAGAAAAAAAAGGGGAAGGAATAATAAAATAAGAGGGTCATGGGAAGAATCAATAAATAAAAAGGAATAATGAAAATTCGTTAAAAAAAATAAAGAAAAATTTATGAAAATAAGATGGAATAATAAAAAAATTATATATTAAGATAAATATATTTTATGATAATAAAATTTTAAAATAAAAAAATTAAGTTATAAAAATAATTTTAACGACTAATATAATTATTTTTAATGAGAATATTTTTAAGTGGTCGTTATAAATTTAGATAATTATGACAAAATCAATAATTTATCATTATTAATAACAAAAAAAATTATATTTGATCGCTAATTTTGGTTGTTATAGACCACTTTTCTTGTATTGTTAAATGCATTAGATTAATATTATATGTACGTTGATGGATAAGATCTAGGTTAACATTTATGTACATAATATGTTAGGTTTGTTAAGGTTATGATGATCTTCAGGTGGTCGATATTCTAATGCCAATAGAAATCCGAAAATTAGATTGTTATGTCTATGTACCTTCAAAACTTGATGCATCTAAGTATTATGTTAAGTTTAGAAATGGATAGTCCAATTTATCTAATAATGTTATGGAATTATTTCTTATTGTTTATATAAATTGAAAGTTGATAATAATTTTGTTGAATCCTAGCTTGTTACTTATAATAATGTTGTAACTGAGTGTAGGAAACTAAATGAGAATTTTGCCTTTTGGTTGTATAAGCGTTTGGGTCACATATCCAAAGAAATATTGAGAAAATTAGTGAAGGATAGATTTTTTCAAATTTAGATTTTATTGATATTAATGTGTGTGTGGATTACATTAAGGGAAAATCAAACAAATATAGTAAGAAAAGTGCCACAAGAAGTAGCCAACTTCAAGAAATGATACACATTGATATTTATGGGCCTTTTAATGCACCATCCTTTGGTGGAGAAAAGTATGTATCGTATATTATGCATCGTTATGCAGTTACACCTCAATAAAATAAGGTAAGAAAGAAAAAAGAAAAATCAAACATTAATAGATATGGCTAGGAGCATGATGAATTGATATATCTAGGAACATGATGAATAACTATTCTTTACATATTTTTTTTGTGGATGTATGCATTTTAAATAAAGTTTCCAATAAGGCAACCTAAAAAATATCTTATGAATTATAAACTAACATAAAAATTTATTTTATGACTCTTGCATGTTTAGGTTATCCGACAAAAGTATGAAGTTATAATTCATATGAAAAGAAATTAGATTCTTAAATGATCAATGGATATTTCATTAGTTATGTAGAGAAATTAGTCCAAGAATTATAGAAATTGGTTATGCTAAATTCCTTGAGAATGGAGAAGTTAGTGAGAGTGTTGAAAAAGATAATGCATGGATGTATAGGAAACTAAAGTTGATTTTCCTACACTTATTAATATTCCTTTATCCGCTCTTCTTTCATGTGTTTTCCTAGCAGTTATTAAAAGCTTAAAGAATGTTGCACAACATAATAATGAAAACCCACCTTGAAAGGACTGAGTCATAAAGGGCTTATCAAGAAATGTCATTAAGAAGATTTCAAAAAAAAAAAAAAAAGAGGAGATCGACAAATATTGATGATTATATGGTTTACTTGCAAGGATTAAATTTTGATGTTGGAATCAATAAAGATATAGAACATGTTAAATATAATAAATGGTTAAATATAATGAAAGATGACTTAAAATCCGCATAGTGAAATAAAGTATGGGATCTCATCAACTTTCCATAAGGACTTGAATGGCAATATTGAACGATATAAAAAGAAGATTTGGTGCTATAGACTATACTAAAAAACCGAAAGGCTATTAAGAATCATTATGGCTTCGGTGGCATATTATGATGGATGTGAAAAATAGACATTCTAAATAGACAACTTGAAAATTAAGTTTATGTGGATCGACCTAAAGGTTTTTCTGATTGATGGAAATGTTACATAAATGTGAAAACTTAGAAAATCAATGTACAAACTTAAGCACACTTCTTAGAAATAACATATTAAATTTAACCATATCATAAAGTCCTTTCATTTCAAGGAAATTAATCATTGTCGATCGATGTGTATATCAATAGATTATTGGAAGTAAGTTTGTTCTTCTAAATTTTGTATGTTGATTACATATTACTTGTTGCAAATGATACGGGCATATTATGTGAGATTAAAGATTTTCTCTCAAATTATTTTTAAAATAAAAGAGATGGAAAAGACATCATATGCGATGAAAATTGTAATTTTCCATGATAGATCACAATATGATTGTCATTTATTATAGAGTTCATTTCTATTAACAAAAGAGTGCCGACTAATTTGTCATTATGTCATTTATTATGAAAGCAAAACTTACGAACATTTTGAAGCCATTATTCATGCATTATGCATGTGGAATTTTATCTCATGACTTGGGGTAGTTGATACCATTAGCAAGCCGTTAAGAACATAATGTGATAATTTAGCGACGATATTCTTCTCCAAAAAAAATGTGAAAAACATATGAAATAAATTATTTTTCCATTAATGAGGAAGTTGAGGGAGAAAAAAAAAAGCCCAATGATCCATTGACTAAAGAATCACAACCAAAGACTTTCAAAGAACATGTACTTAAAATGAGTCTAGGTTATATTAACGAATGATGTATAAGCTCTAAACATTACGAGCTTTGATGTGTTTTTTGTTTTTTGCATTTTTTATTATTGTGTACACATAATTATGAATGATCGAAAACAAAGAAGTCTTACGAGACGTTATTATACACCGTAATGTGTTATAAATATATCCATTGTAATTTATGATTCTATTATGATAAATTACTAGTGTTATGGTATATGAAAGGAAATACGTGACAATTTATTATAGCATGATATTTATTTGATGCATGCTTAATATTTATAGAATTAAAGTTTATATCATTTAATCAACATGCCAAGTGTGAGTAAATGAGAATTTGTCCATAATTAGGAATTTTTTTATGGCCATTTCTTTAAATAGCTTTGATTAACATAAAAATCAAATTAAATATCCTCCCTATAGTAATTAGTTATATGGTTAAATTTTATTTATTTATTTATATAGCATGTTTTATAATACAAAATTAATTTTATTTATCTCTCCATATTTTTAAAATTTAAATTAGCTAAATTTATATAAATAAATTAATAAAGTTTTAATTATATAGGACATAATTATACTTATATTTCCATATCAATAATATTTCGTAACAACATTTTATGAACTAAATTACTATATCAAAAAATATTTATTTATCTATTATTAATATGTCTATATAATTATATAAAATATTTTTTTCTAACTTTGTAATATTTAAACTTATTGGAAATAAATTATATTAGTTTATATATATTATAAGACATATTAGTTTGGAATTTATTAATATATTATTATTAGATTTGTATGTTTGTTATGTTAATTCTTTTTTTTTTTATAATTATTATTATTCAAAAGTTTATTAATTATTATAAATTTATTATGAATATTTAAAAGGAAAAATAACAAACAAAAAACTTCAAAATTAAACTATTTTATTAAAATTAATAAAATATTATATAAATATCTTAATGGAAATCTTAGTCAGCATTTCAATAAACATTCTAAATATACAAATTTAAAATAATAATAAAAATATCCTAAATTTTATAATTTTAACAAACTTAACAATAAACTAAAATTTTAATTAAAAATAATATATTTATTTACATATTTAATCATCATATATTTACATATTTACAATATTTTATGTCAATTTTTATATTATAAATGTATTTATCTATCTATTATAATTATAATTTAGAATAAACTTATTAAAATGCTCAAAATTTAGATTTTTTTAATTATTTTCTTTATTTAAAATGCAAATTCATATTTTTATTTTATTTTTAGAAGTAAAGATAACTTAAGAAATGAGTGTGAATAAATTTAAATTTTATAATTAAATTAAATATAAATTATTATATAAATATAATTGAATTTTATATTTTAGAAAATGCGTAATTCAATTCTATTCTATAAAAAATTGATTTGCAAATGTTTTGTTAACTAGGACTGGTCTTTTGGGAAATTGTGGAGTTTCTATCAGCAACTTTTCTTGTGTCGCTTGACCATTGGGCTACTGCCCGATCCTTATTCAAACTCGTATATGTTCTCATGCTGAATTGGTACGAACCGCAGCCGCTCAGTCAGTAGAGGCAGAGAGAAACGAAGAAAAGGAGACGCTGAAATGGAAGGGACGACATTTTTGAGAAATCGATACTGGATCTTGAGACACGGAAAAAGCATTCCCAACGAGAGAGGGCTCATCGTCTCATCTCTGGTTCGCCATTTTTTTTCCTTTCATTTTTCTATATAGATATGTATATTTTTTCAATAAGCAAACGAATTTACTGGTTTTGTGGGTTCTTCTGGTTTTCGTGAATTTTTTTACTGGTGATTAACTTGTGGGTAGGACCCAACAGGAAAATGGAATCCTTTCGGAGTACCAATTAGCATCTGAAGGTGTCGAACAGGCACAATTGGCTGGAGAGTTATTCCTTAAGGTGTATCTATTCACTTGACATCTTTTTCAAGGTTTCCTTTTTCATCGAGCATCTGAATTAACTGCTATCTCTGTATATCTAATCTGAATTAAGTGCAAATTTATTTTTCCACTTCCCATCTTTGGGGCTAATTCATCTTGCAATTTTTCTTGGAGGGTTTATGCAATCATTGTGTGTTTTTGGATGGAATAT
>CAOGCB011421695.1:0-13259 GCA_948266635.1 Cnidoscolus chayamansa | reverse complement strand
GCTTCACAACTTGGAAGCTTAGGTGTGATTTGAATATTTAAATGACATTAAATAATTAAATATTTGGATAATATTTGAATGTCTTAAATGATATTTGTATTTGAATATTTTGATGTTTGATTTATTCTTGAAAAAATTAGATTTATATGATATTTATAAGGATGGTATGTTTAGAGAATATAGTTTAATTTTAATTTTGCTTAATAGGTTAAACATGTTTTATATATGTTATACCCATTTATTTAATCGTGTCATATCGTATCATATGATACTATAATAACCAGATTTTTTAAATGTATTGAACGGGTCTTGTCGTGTCGTGTTGTCTGATCTATATTAATTCAATTATTTAAATAGGTTATACATGTCGTATCATGTCATGTGATCTATATTGATTCAATTATCTAAACGTGCTATACATGTCGTGTGATCTATATTGATCCAATTATTTAAACAGGTTATACGTGTTCGTGTCGTGTCGTGTGATCTATATTGACCCAATTATTTAAACTGGGTTATACGTGTCATGTCGTGTAACCTATTTAATAAACATGTCCATGTTAGGGTTTAACATCTTGACACGATTAATTAAATGGGTCGTGTTCGTGTCAGCCATTTTAATGTTATACGTGTTAATTGACACGACATGTTTACGACCTGCATACATGAATTGCCAGCCCTACTATTTCAGCCTGGTTTTTAAATATTCTATGAATATTTCGATCGAGGATTCAGGATTTGATGTTTAAAAGTGTCGATTGTTACAGCCAATATGCTTGATTCCTACAAAATGAACATTTCTTAGTGTTGATAAATATAGTTCGATTAATTCTTACTTGACCGAAAATACTTCAAGGCATTGTATCATCCATTGTCGATGTGACTTTTTAGGTCGTATGACCTTTATTAGCCTTGAACAAGTGTCATTATCTTTAATGGAATTCTATTGGTTCTTTGATGGAGGTAAAGGCTATAATTCACTGTAATTTCATTTGTCGAATTACAAGGTTACTGAACTCCTTTTATTATGCTACATATTTGTTTCGTTGAGTTATGTAGTTGTTCGGTAGTGTTTTATTTGCCGAGTTACATAGGTGGTCTGCAATAATTCCCTTTGCTAGTTTATTTAGTCGATAGTACTTTACTCTGACAAGTACTTTACTTCGTGGAGTTGTGGGGTTGGTCGGCTTCCATTTACTATGCCAAGCTATGTTGTTGGTCTGTAGTACTTTACTCTGTCGAGTACTTTATCTTTATTGAATATATGGTCTTCTTATCTTTCCCCCTTCATTCTTTTTTGGATTTGCACGCTTACTCATCTTTGTCGGGTATTTCAACTTATTCTTTAGCCGAGTTGTAACACCTGACACTTCTCCGACATCGAAATCTAAATTCTAAGATGGAATATTCGTGGAATAATTGGAAATAGAGCTGGAATATGATTAATGGTTAAAATGTTAAAAGAAAATGTAATAAGGATTAAAATGAAAAAATATAAAAGTTAAAAAGGATAAAAATGGAATAATGAAGTGCACAAAAGGGCGAAAGCGGAAATGGGGCACATGCAGGGTCAGAGCAGAACCATAGGCTCGACGATCGAATATGTGTCGAGCCATTTCTTTATAAAAGGGAAATGACCATAGCTAGAGAAGGTTTCTCGTAGAAATCATCTTCAGCAAAAAACTTTGTCACTAGAAATTTAAAGAGCAAAGAATTTAAGTGAACCTAAGCTAGATAATTCAAAAGGTGTGTATTCACTTAAGAAATCAAGAGAATCACATAGGTTAGTGGCGAATTAAAAGCTTCTGGCCATTCACATAACTAAGAACCAATGTGACTTAAAGGGATTTAAGCTCTCCCTCACCAATAGCCTCTAAAAACAGGTTAGTTAGCATTTTCGTATATTGTATTTGGATGAATGGGTGAAAAATAAGACATGCAAACAAATTTAATGAAATATTGATGAAATGTGGGTGTCATTGGGGTAAATCTCGATTTTTGATGAAATATGTTAATGCATATTTATAGTTGATGAAATCGAATGTAATGTATGTGTTTATGTTAGGAAACACCAAAACTGTGATTGCATGTTAAATCGACAATCATTTTGAGTGTTTTAAATGAATCTGCAGAAATGGCTACCTATAGGAAATGATGAACCTATGCATGAAATGTGATGTTTAATGATATGTTAAATGTTGAAATGTTGATGTTTGAGGATAAAAGATGATAGTAGAAGTTCAGGGATGTGTTTCTAGGTGAAAAGTTCGAGTTTAACAAGTTTGGTTGAACAAGAAAATGTAGGGAAGCTAGTTTTGATCATTTAGGAAAAACTCAATTCTCGGTCGTTGGAATAGTAGTCTGGTTGCTATAGCAATGGTTTGGTCGCCGTAACAGTAGTTCGGTCATCCAAACTAAGCTTCTGATCGAGTCATAATGCGTAACCGAAGGATACTACTGAGGCATTTCATGACTCAGTAAAGAATAAAATAAAGTAATTAAATGATGATTCCGAGATATTATTTTACTAGGTCAACAATATAGCTTGGAAGTTGAAGGATGAGGTCAAGACATCATTCGGCTAGACAATATAAAATTAGGTATGTCGAAGGATGTGACCGAGACATCATTTAGGCTAAGTTATTATTCAATAATTGAAGGATGCAGAAAAGTATCATTCGACTAATGTTATGATTCGATAACCGAGGGATGAGATCATGACATTCCTCATTAGGTCAAAGGTTTTGGCTCGAAACCAAGTGATTTCAGCCATATCTTTTGACTCTGAATGGTACGAATGAAGGGCCTGAATAGTAACTACTAAGTAAAGTATGAAGTGATGTAATGTTATATGGGGAAGTATAGGAATAGTCGTAGTATAAACAAGGTTAGATCTGTCATCTCTAATCCTAAGTTCGTCAAATGTTGGACTGGAATTTGTGAACCAGAGGTAGTGGAAAAAGGATGAGGAATTCTTCAAGATGCAATAGTCTAGGTGAGTAGATGCTAACTTTTTATGACTAAATGACACAAAAACTATTTATGGCATATGCATGCATCATGATGTTAGGTTACTTATATTAGCTCCACGAGAATTGTTGCATTGCATATTTTTATGATTTGTGATGTTTTAGTGACTTATGGGTGAGCTATAAACTTTAAATTAATGATGATGAATTGATAGAAAATGTCTATGATGCAACAAAAAAAAGGGAAGTAAGACCAAGATGGACAAAAGGAGCTTCTTGACACCAGTATACGGTAAGACCAAAATGGTCGAAATGAGCTTTTTAGCACTATACTTAATAGTAACAAAGGCCCGAGGATATGCTTCGGCTGTCCAGGTCATGGCTCAAGGATATGCTTCAGCAGTTCGGGTTTAACATGAATGAAGTTTTGAAGAGATTCAGCAACTGGGCAATGAAGCATATGGGCACATAATCACCTTATGTGTAAAGTTATATGAATTGGTTGAAGATGATGCATTCACAAGTATGAAAATTAATGTTTTATGAGTGAATGTTTTCTGTGTTTACTCACGAAGTTATTTCAAAATAGCTTACCCTTTTATACGTGTCCTCTTCCAATCCCTTCTCCTATCCTCATATTTGAAGTTGTTTAGCTCGATATGATGTCTGTATTGGACTATTTTTTCCTTAGTGCCATTCACCTCTAACGTAGTAATTGCCATGCCCGGTTCCTCGAGATTTTTTTGGCTTTTTTTTTTCTCGGCTTTTTTTTCTTGCTTTAACATTTGTATCTTGTCGCTTATTCATGTGTTCTTCTTCTAATTTCTAAATGTGTTCCAACAATTATTCACCGGTTAAGGTGCTTAAACCTTGATTGTTGTCTGCCATTGCATAAGGAATAAATCTTGATTGTTGTCTGCCATTGCATAAGGAACAAATCTTTCGAAGTATGTGTGAGTATGGATGAGAGGAAGAATAAATTTTACTTTTGTTGTTCCTATAGACGATGCAAAATTGATGAAGTCTCAAAAAATCTAGCTGACATGTGCGATGACTGGACCTGCAAAATAGAGAAAAAGCACTTCGACACTCAAGTCAGTAAGGGCTTAACAAGAATATGAGACATCCCTTGAAAGCTTGAAGAGAAGAGACTTTAGAGTATATGATAGATAATTAGAATGTGTGTATCTGTGGTTCTTCAACCTCTTTATATAGGCCTTTGTACGTTGAGAGTCTTAGTCCTTCTTGACTTAGGAGTTGTAATTCTCTTTTAGGTAGGATTTTATAGTAGAGTTTTGTTTTTCTACCTTTAGTATTATTAGATCAGGACTCTTGGTCCTTAGCTATTTTTTTATTGGACTATATTATGGTTTAGGTCAAGTCTTTTTGTTAAGCCTAGATAATAGCTTATCACTTGGACTAAGTTAGAGGTTAATGGTAAAAATATCTAATAAGAGTAATTATGAAATTATCCTAATTTATTATTAATTCAATTCAAATGTATATTATCCATTTATAATAATTTTTTAGAATTTGCTTAATCTTTATAATAAACTCCAACCATCTACTTAAAGCTCACTTTTTCATATGCCATATCAAAATTTAGAAAAAAAAAAGAATTAGAAATACAAAATTGTAGATATTAGGTGAAAGTTGCAAAGATAGAAAATATTTGGCAAAGTGTTTGGGTGAAAAATCTAGGTATGAAAATAATAAAAAATCTTGAAGACTACTGAAGAAAAATTATCATTAATTGATAAAAGTTTACACGACACATTTATATATATATATGTTCGGATATAGTTCCTAAGCTAGTTGCCTGGAGAGAAATGCGAGCTACCAGTTGTGACTAATACTCCTGTGCACGTAACTAACTCTGTGATAAATACTTTCGTACATGTATCTGACTCCTTACGCTATGTACCGACTTACTTGTATGTTTGGATTGATTGTTTCAACTTACATCCTATTTGTCAACTTACTCTATCTTGGCTTAGTAGTCATGCCGACTTACTTACTCAACTGGTTCTTTTGGGGTAACCCTGCCTATTTATTATATGATTTACTTACCCGGTGCATCATCCCGTGTGCTGAATAATAGACATATTTCCCTTATGAGCCGAGTGAATGACTTGGTTTCTTGGCTTACTCTTCTGAGTATGATAACATCCCCCCCTTAAGCTAGCGGTGAGGGATCAACTAAGTCCATCTTCCAAATGTACAAGGAAAACAACTGATTTGGGACAGACATGGTAAAAATTTCTATGAGTTGTTCTGTGTTGGGTAGGTGCATTGAATGTATGAATCCTTGAATTGGTTGCGGATGAGATGACAATCTATGTCAAGATGTTTAGTGCATTCATGAAATACCAGGTTGGCTGGAATATGTAGAGTAGCTTTGTAGTCACATAATATAGGTATTTGGCTTTGAACTTGTACACTGAAATCTTTGAGTATGTAGGAGATCCACTATAGTTCCAAAATGACAGTTTCCATACTTCGATACTCAACTTCAACAGATGAGCGACTAACTATAGCTTATTTATTGGATTTCCAGGATATGAGGGCATTGCCTAAGAAAATGTAGAATCTAATGATGGATTTTAGTGTATCCGTGCATATGGCCCAGTCGGCATCATAGTAGGTAGAGAGGTTGAGGGTATTGTAGGCTGGGAAGAAAATGTTGTGGGATGTTTTACATTTGAGGAACCGGAGGACATGTACCACTGCATCCTAGTATGGTTATCAAGGCTTTAACTATTGGAAAATGAAAGTGATGTTAGGCCAGGTGAGATTAAGGTATAAAAGTCGGCTTACTAGTTGATAATATCATTCCAAGTCAGCTAAAGGTTTACCTTTAGAGATAGAGAGTTTAAGGCCTTTCAGTAGGAGAATAGGACAATGTTTGGCAGATGTGAGGCCTATATCATGGATGATGTCCATGATGTATTTTCTCTAAAATATATACTTGTCGAAAGAGGAGCGAGATATCTCTATTCCCAAGAACTTTGTGTAACCCAAGTCATTGATTGTGAATGTGTCATCTTTGAGTTTCTATGTGTGTATGAGGTCGGCTTCATGAGTACCTATCATCAGGATATCATCGACATAAATATACTATTATGTGCAAAATTAACTCTATTTGTATTACATACATCCCAATAGTCATATTATATTTGAACTATAAATATAGGTTATTTTTTTATCTAGAAAATCTACAACTATTCTTTGCGATCATTAGGGTATTTATAAAATTATTGTACATGTTCTCTCTCTAGAACTTGAGTCAATCATTTAATTTATTGAGATATGGTTTGAGTAGTAATTTTATAGTTATTTTGAATTTAAAATGAGGTTTGTAAGAGTATTAATTGTCATTCTCACTATTGAAAGTGATTTTAAAGTTTTTGAAGGAAAATAGCTTATAAAGAGAGAGTTTGCTTTAAAATTATAAATATTTTTAATTTTCACCCAAATAAGATTAAATAATAGAGTTAAACTCTCAAGATGGTCTTGGAAAGAGCATATATACTTGTTATAGCAAAACCTCTATAAATGTTTTGTTTATCTTTTCTATTCCTTCCCTTCTCACTTTTTTTTGTTTGTCTTAACCTTAACATTTTTATAAACTCAATTCACCATCCAATAGGGTTGTCTCAATGGACAATAAGTGGTATCAAAACTAGTCTCCACCTTTGAAGGTTTAATCAGTATGGAGAAAAGATCAAACGACAAGCCTTAGCACCCAAGCTGGAAAGTCAATTGTAAGACCTTCTTTCTTTGATGGCAATGGCTTTCTTTATTAGAAGAACATGATGTACTATTTCCTAAAATGGAAAGGAGCTTATTTCTAGGATATTATAAAGAATGGTCATTTCTTTCCAATTCAAAAGGGATACGAAAAGGAAGAATAAAAAAGTTGAAGGGTGAATAGATTAATAAGAAGAGAATAGTAACTCCTAATGATAAAGCATTAAAATTTTCTTTAGGGTTATTTATATAAGTGAGTCTACTACGATGTGTATGAAGTCAACCATAAAGAGAATTTGAGATGTTATAGTAGTTAATCATGAGGTACCATATAAGTCAAGGAAAATAAGATGACATCACTTATATATCAATGTATTCTTCAAGATGAAATTAAGTGCAACAATTAAGCAACTGTATGATAGGTTTAGTGGGATCACTAGATGGATGAGATCACTCAGGAAAACATTCATAAATGAGGAACTAGTGAAAAATATTTTTTGGTGCTTTCAAAAGTATGGATACCTTAGGTGACATTTTTAAAGGATGCTAAGAACTTAGGGAAGGTATCATGGATTAAATTTTAGGGAAATCTTATTGACCATGTGATGAAACTCAAAAGAGAGTATGTGAAAGAGCTTAGTAAAGCTAAAAAGAATATTGCTCTAAGAGTGTCCATTAAAGAATCTAGTGAGGATGAAGAAGAAATAGATGAAAGAGATTTGGTTTCAGTGACAGAGAATTTTAGAAAGGAGAAAGGTGAAATAAGAAAAAATGGAAGTGTTGTGTGATATGAATGCAATAAATTAGGTCATTACAAAGTGAATTGTAGTAAGTTCAAGAAGCCTAGCAAAAAGTCCAAGAAGAAAGTATTCAAAGTAATATAAAGTGTTATAAAATATAGGTAGTTGATATATATTAGGAAACAAATATTTAGAATTTAGTTTGTATAACTTGGATAGCTGATGTGTATTAGAAAAAAAACAAAAAGGTAGAATATGGGCAAGTCACTAATTTAGAGCATATTTCTCATTATATATGCGTGTACTAATCTCTTCATCAGCATAGCAATAAAATTTGTAATTGAAAGTAAGCAGTCATTTTGATTCTTATGATGAATAAGATAATAAAAAATAATTTGAATGACTCAAATGTATTTAGAGTGGAGCAAGACAATTTAATTTATCTACGCAACATCAACAAAGAGGATCATATTACTAAGGATCCATCAATTGACAATACAAAACAAACATGGATTGAGAAGAGGCTCAATTATTTTTTTAAATATGAAACTCTATTCAAATTGAGGTAACTGGCTTAACCAATCATTGTGAGTATGTTAAAGAATTAATGTATTATTTATATTTTCTTTATTTTGGCAAAGGAAACATCTTGTAAAACTTAATAGTTTCTCTTATGCAAAATATTAATCATCAAAATTTCATAATACATTGTATAGGATCTTTAGACTAACATGATTTTACAGTAATAGATTAACTAACTTGATGCAGAATTGAAATCTGCCATAATCAACAATATATATATATATATATATATATATATATATATATATATAAACAGTCAATTGATTTCTCCCTCTTGACCTTCGTTCTTTACACAGACTTCAATGATGGAAGCGAGCATCAAAGAAAATGAAAAGAACAGTTTTATAATGTATGGTTATCTTTTTGTTCAGTTTTTGACGGCAAGTGTCATGTGTAAAACTTGATAGGTAGAAGGAAGACCAATTTAATATTAACTCAACCACTCAGCTTTAGATCCTGTAAGTCCATCAAGTAACCGAATCAATGGTCATAATTTTAACTTAATATTAATTTAATTAATAAATTATTACTAATAAATTTACCTTTAAATTGGGCCATATGATTTTAGCCTTGATTAGGCCCATAAGTCATGGTCAAAATCTTACACATCTCATATATTTATTATGTAAGAAAATTATTTATTACTTTAAGAAGTAGGATAAAATACTTATTATACACTTTATGGAATTTAAAAGAGTTTATAAAGAACTCAATGTTATCTTTTTAGGCACGTATGAAAGTTTAGTAGGCTCATTATACTCAAATGGTGGTTATGAATTTTTTGTTCGCTTCCCATCAGAATGTGAAACTGCCAAAACTTATATTCTTTCTAACTCTAAGATTTCTTCTTTACATGAGACTTTCATATGAGTAATTCATATAGAAAAGTCTCAAATCTCACATCATATAAGTGGTACTCTTATTAGTTATATTATTGTTAGTCAACGAAATAATAGAGTAGGAAACAAATATGAGGTTAATAGTAAAGTAGTAACTAGAGTAATGGAGAAGCTGCTCTTAATATTGATTTTAGAGGAGTTGTTTGTTATTATCATCATGAGTCTGACCATACAAAATGTACATACTTGAAACTTCAAAAAGAGAATCACAGATCTCAAAAGACTCATATGATAGTTGAGTAACCCACTGCTACTTCATCATTTAAGAAAACCATATTGATATCTATACTTGAGTTTGTACAGTTCTTTCAATATCATACATTTTTAAAGTCCAACAATTCCCTTATCACTGTAATCACTAAGTTAGAAAAAAAATATATGCCCTGTATCCTTCTTGTCCATATAGGTCATTGATTTTGGTGCTGCAAATCAGATGATAGGTAATTATAACCTTTTGAACAAGTTTTAGTCTCATACAACTTCTTCAGTTACTTCATCAAATGGATTTACCTCTTGTGTGGTTCTAGAATGGCCAATTGAACATCATCTATTTCCTTATCTCTTGTTCTTTATTTACCTAAGCTTTCTTTTAATTTATTTTTTTTTAGTAAACTCACTTGAACTCTAAATTATGATGTTTCATTCTTTCTTGATTATTGTTTATTTCATAGTAAAGGTCGTGAATTAGGAGGTATTTATCTTATTGATAAGCAGGTGCTAAGATCTCTTTCTTGTTCCACTTCTTTATCTCTTTTTGAAGTTCATTAGTGGTCGAAACATCCTTCTTTATCTATCTTTGTTGAAGATATGTCTACAATTTAAGTATCTTTTTTTACCTTAGAATGCGAGTCATAGTAGTTTTACAAACATCATTGTTCTTATTTGTCTTCTCGTGTCCATAAATGGGCTTCCTCTCCCCTTTTGAGCGAGTCCATTTAGATGTTGGGGGTTCATGTGCTATTGTTAATCTAGATAAAAATATTTCATTACATTTATAGATTATCATTCTTGTGTTTTATGGATATATTTAATGAAGGTTTGTTCATAGTTATTTTCTATCTTTTATGCACTTTGTATAGAGATTAGTACACAATTTAATATCTTTGTATGCATATTGCGAAGTGATAATGCTAAAGAAATACCTTTAGAAAAAAAAATCAAAATTACATGACTTAGAATGAGATTATTCACTAGTCTCTTGTGTTGGTACTCCATTTCAAAATAAAGTTATAGAAAGAAAAAAAAATGGTATATCTTTGAGGTAGCTTGAGCATTACTTTTTCACATGTGAGCTTCTACACATTTTTGGGTTAATGCATTGTCTACAACATTTTTCTTATTAATCATATGCCTTCATAAGTTCGAGGCGGTAATATTCCTTACTCTATTTTCTTTTCTTCCAAATCTATGTTTCCTATTAAATCTTGTATCTTTGATTGTATCTACTTTTGAGAGATAATAGTCCATATTTAATCAAACTAGAAAGTAAGTTTCTCAAATTTGTATTTCTAGGATTTTATCATCTTTAGAAAGGGTGCATGAGTTTCTATCCTATTTTAAATCATTATCTTATGTCTTTAGATGTTAGTTTTTTTTAGTCTACTTGTTTCTTTCATTCCTCACTTACTTATGCGAGTCAAGGTAGGACAATGCTTTTTTGGTTTACACAAACTTTTCACCTTCACCAATACATGTTCAACCTTCTAGCATTCATGTTTATTCCAGAAGATAAGAGGCTCTTAATTTAGACCCTCTACTAATAGCTTCTTTGTTAGAAGATCCTGTTATTGACATTAATCATGCTTGATATCTTAACATTCTCATTGCTTTTTGAAAAGGCAAATATAAGTGCACTTATCTTATTTCATCCATTGTGTCATATACTCAATTACCTTTTCCTCATTATTTTATAAAATAAATAGAATTTTTCTAATAATACTTAGGAATTAATGCCTTTACCTATAAATAGGCAAGCTATTGGTTGCAAATAGATGTTCACTATGAAAGTGAATCTAGATGATTTTATTACTTGTCTAAAGTTGGCCTTATTGCTAACGGCTTGGTCATAAATATGGAGATTATTATACTGGCATATTTTCTCTTATGGCCAACCTTACTTCTGTTCACTTGTTTATCTCTTTGATTATGACACAATTGGCCTTTGCACCAATTGGATCTAAAAGATACATGTTCCATGGAGATCTTCATGAAGAGATTTTTATGGAGTAACCACCTAGATTTTTTTTTTTTTTGCTTAGGGGAGTCAGATGTAGTGTGTTGACATCACAAATCCTTTTATGGTTAATTTAGAACAAATTCTTTAGGCTTAGATTGGCGATATAGTGAGGTGGTTCAAAATTTTAATATGAAAAAGGGCAAGAATGTTTGCTTTGTATTTTATAAACATTATGAGAATGGTTTGATCTTATTATTAGTATATGCGTATGATATTGTTATAACAAGTAGTGATGTTACATGAATTTCATCTCTCAAATCCATCCCTAAAGACCATTTTTAGACAAAAAAAAAAAAAAAAAACTCAGCACATTAAAATATTTCTTAGGTATTGAATTTATAAATTATAAGAAACGCATCTTTTTATCTTAGAGAAAATAAGTTCTACATTTGCTAGTAGGAATAGGAAAACTAAATGCCAAATCTTGCAAACATTAAAGATTCCTAATCTCTAGCTTACAGTAGATGATGATGACTTATTTGAAGATTTAGAGAAATATAGGAGATTGGCGGGAAAGTTAAGCTATGTGATAGACATGTTTTGATATTGGTTATTTTGTAAATGTTGTAAATGTTTTGATATGCCTGCTTCAACTATTACTCATTGGAAATAATTGGAAAAATTTATGTTATTTGAAGGGAGCTCTAGAACGTGGCTTCTTGTACAAAATCACAAATATTTAATTATCAAGTGTTGTTTGGATGCAGATTAGGTAGGGTGTATGATTGACAGGAGATCAACCTCAAGGTATTGTATATTTATTAGAGATAACTTATGTGCATGGATAAGTAAGAAGCATGAAGTACTTTCTCAATATAATGCTAAATCAAATATAAAGCAATGACATAAAAAACAAGTGAAGTATTATGGATTTCTCAGTTACTAAAAGAAATTAGAATCCTAATTCCTTTTCCTGCAAAGTTATTGTGATAATCAATCCACTCTTCATATTTCCTCAAATAATGTGTTTCATGACTAAATATATTGAAATTAATTGTTATTTTGTTCATGCAAAAATTCAGTAAAATATTATTTTTGACTGGGCACATTAAGAATTGAGAGTAGTTGGTAGATATTTTACAAAAGTTTTGAATGGAGCTTACTGTCATTATATTTGTAACAAGCTATACATGATTGATATATATGTTCCGGCTTAAGGGGGAGAGTGTTACGAAATATAGGTAGTTGATATATATTAGGAATATAGAAAATAGAGTTTGTGTAACTTAAGTAGTTGATGTGTATTAGAAGTTAAAAAGATAGAGTTTGAGTATGTTACTAATTTAAAGTATATTTCACATCTATGTGTACCAATATCATTATTGATATATCAATAAGATTTTTCTCATTCTCTTAATAGAATGAGCCAAGAGAAAAGGGGGGTAATGATGAAGTTGCCAACGTTTACTTCATTGTCTTAGAGGAAAGCTCTAAGGAGCTAACCATGTGTGATGATGTTGATGTTGTTGAATTTTCATATGATGAACTTGTTAGTGTTCTTAAAATTATAAATTAAAATTTGAAAAGTGAAAAAGGAAATGAAGTTTTGAAAAATGACTTATTTAGCTTGAGGAAGAAGAGTAAGACCTTATTTAAGGAGTCTTTACCTTCGAATGGTTATTGGCAAAAATCCTTAGATAAACTCTCATTAGAAAATAAAATTTTGAAACATGAAATGTTTAAGTTGAAAGATTCTCTTCCAAAATTTTTAAAAAACTAAGGACAAACTTGATGAAATTTTATGCTCTCAAAGGTCTCCTAGCATCTAATATGACCTTAGATATAATATTCCAACTCAAGAAACTCCTTCCAAAACCATTTTTATTGAAGCTACTAGCTCAAAATTAAACCTAGTCCTAAAGTTCCTAATGGCAATGTACACTAGGCTAATAGAAAAATGTTCATAGAAAATTTATACCTACACAATTTTCATATAAAAGAATGATCATAGAGCATATGTAACACCAAACACTTTTTCAATACCGAAATTTGAATTCTTGATTGGAATATTTGTAGAATATGTAGAAATTAGATAAAAAGGACATTAGAGTTTTAAATAATTAAAAATGAAAATTTAAGTGTG
>CAOGCB011421630.1:0-10893 GCA_948266635.1 Cnidoscolus chayamansa | reverse complement strand
AGTATTGTAATTAATCAAATTGTATGTTGATTTTATTATCCTTTTTGAAATGGTTTTGATTGAATGGTTGATTTAAGCTTTAAATTATTTTAAATTGAGAAAGCGAAAAATTTATACAGGTTTTAAAGGACTGTGATGCAAACTTATCCCTTACAGGATGAGTGGTAGTTTCACTGTAGAGAAAGTAGGAAATCACTGTTCATTCTGTGGGAGACATGTCATAGGGGTTGTGACATATATTGTCATATTTTACTTACCGTTGGTCACCTTTTGCAACTCAGACTTTGAGGCTTTAATCACCTCTATATTGTGAACCCCTCCCCGAAGATGCTTGCGTGTGCAATGCAAATGTGATAGGGATGAATGCACGTGGATGTGTGTGAGTCGCCACCTGGTTTAATTATTTTAGGGTAAACTAGGAAAACCCTATGTGACTCCTTTTAATTTAATTAACCTAATTTTTAGATTAATTAGGCCAATGGATTAGAGCTTAGTCTTCGAACCCGAGGTGAATCCCGAGACCATGTCATGCAAATTAACTAACCAATGTTTAAATGTAGCCGAAATGTAGGGAAAATGCTTTGATGACTTTGATGCTTTTAGCAATTTTGATTATTTCGAAAGTTGTGACTTGTTATTTGAGGTTTATTCCCAAATATGCCTACGTACCCTTTATTTGAATAAGGGATAAAAGTCAACGTAGTTCGAAATGCTTTTTTGAAAGGGCTTTGATTTTTGGGCCTTTAGGGCCAAATTGGGTTTTGGACTTTTTGTTGCGAAAATTATTTTTTTGGGCACTTGGTGCCTAAATGTGCTTTTGGGCCTTTAGGGCCAAATTGGGTCTTTGGGCCTTTGTGACCAAAATGGTTTTTTTTTTGGTCCTTTAGGGCCTGATTGTGAGTTTTGGGCCTTTGTGGCCAAAATGGGTTTGCTTGGGCCTTTGTGGCCAAATGGGCTTGCTTGGGCCTTTGTGGCCAAATGGGCTTTCTTGGGCCTTTGTGGCCAAATGGGTTTGTTTGGGCCTTGGTGGCCAAATGCGTTTGCTTGGGCCTTTGTGGCCAAATTGATTTTAGTTGATTTTAACTGATTTAGTTAAGCCATTTAGGGTCAAGATCTAATTTTATTTGGGCTTTTAGGCCAGATCTATTCGAACTAGGGTGATATACCTGAGTTATGGATTAACTAGGCATTATGGACCCATAAATTCGGATCTTTAGTTTGAATACCTCGATTATTTAATTAACCGGGCATCATAACTTAAGATTTTATTGTTTAATTTTAATGCTTTAGATGAATGCCCTGATTGGGCTTAGAGTGTGGAGTAGAAGAGAAGCATGATGCATATGATTTAAATCAAAAGAGCAGAGTTAGGGCGTACCTGATTCACGAGTCTGCCACTTCGGAGCTTCAGCTTGTTGGATCAATAATTAATATTTAATTAATTAAAGGTGATCACAAAAATCAAATCAACTAATGCAATATGAATGCAAGAAAGCAGTAAAGAATCGCAAGGAGCGAGGAAGGAGAGTGATCGCTCGTCAACACAAGTAGGTGTACCTAAAAACGGAGGTCGGGGCTGCTTTTTATAGCAAAATCGGGCTGGAGGGCGGCTGGAACCGCCGTGTCCGGCGGTCCTGACCGCCTTGGCCGGTGGTTGAACCACTGTGGGCCGGTGGTTGAACCGCCGTGAGCCGGTGGTTAGGCCCACTGTGGGCCGGTGGTCTGGCCCATTGCGGAGGGCGGTTACGCCCGCCGAGGAGGGCGGTTGTTGCCACCGTAGAGCTGTCTGCTCACTCGATTTTCGTTCCGAAGGCTTTTTTGTGAGTTCTGTTTTTTCAAAGATTATTCCGAGAGTACTTTTGAGTCCCTCGTGACGTCCCGGACGTTTTAAGTACCATATTGAGATATTTTTGAGATAGATTTATGTCGGGTGCAGACCAGGCTGGATTGTCTGCAGTATGGGAAAATGGGCTTTCCGAGCCTCACAATTTGAGTATTCACAATTGCCCCCCACTGGCAACCATAAAAATGATTAATGGGAGCCAGTGGTTGTCTGAATTGCAAATTTTGAGTTCGAGGTTTTGGACCCGCGCTTTGGTCATTTTCTTTATAAATAGGCTTGGCCTCTTCCATTTTTTCCACTTAACCTCATTTTCTCACTTTCAACTTTAAAGAATTTCTCTCAACTAAAGGCTTCATGGCTTCCCCTTGTCATAGCAATGACGATGATTTTTTGGAATCACTAGGGATTTCTCTCGAGGAAGTGGATCTTACAGCGGATGCTGATACTCACGCCTCTGTAACAGGCGTCTATGCCCGGGTAGTTTTTTTTTTGTATACATGCCAGAGTAGGATTAAGATATTACCCTTTAGTAAGGAACCAAGAATAATTCTTAAGTTGCTTTACCTTTTAGGATCAGCACATTAGATTGGATGTAGGCGAGACTTCTGCTGCTGAGATTCCGCTTGAGATACTTGATCATAATAGCCCAGTCGGAGCTATTATTAGTCTGTCTCATCTAAACCATTTAAGATATCTTGAGATGAGTCGAAGTAATTACAAGGATTTACTGGTTGCTCTGGCTGAGAGATGGTGGGATACTACTAACACTTTTCATTTCTCTTGGGGTGAGATGACAATGACCCCTTCCGACTTTTCGGTGATCACCGGGATTCCTTTTGGTATTCGGGCGATCGAGCTGTATCATGATTGGAGGACAGAGGTCTCCCCCGACCGGATGATTGAATTAATAGGGATAGACCTTCCTCGGGTTGTCGGACCTCATTCTTCTGCCCCGCTTTTGAGCGTTCCCAGACGCTGGTTGTATCTCCAGGCTAGAGATGTTTATGCCAGGTATAGGCAAGGAGAGCTGAAGGCTACTCAGGTGGCCAGATTTACTTTACTGTTGCTGTTTGTTTCGACCTTCTGGTCTAACAGGAAGGAGATGTTTAATCCTTCTATTTTGAAGAGCTTGGAGAACCTGGCCCATCTCGAGGAGTATGACTGGGCCGGTGCTATTCTGAGTCGTATGTACGACGACATGAGTGACCTGAGCCGAGGGCATGGTAAACTCAGTGGGACTTACTATTTCTGGGAGGTAATGTAAAGAACATTTCCCCCTTTCTGTATTTTTTTATGATTTTTCTGATTTTTCTTTGATGATTCATGGTCCTGTTTTACAGATTTGGGCATTTGAGTACTTTCCTTATACTCGGCCATAGCTCATCAATACTGATCTTGGACTAGATGTGGTTCCCTTGGCCTGGAGGTGGTACCGATCGAATCTCCAGACTGTTCATAATAGGAAGTCTTTGAGGGACTTGAGGGCCTTTTTTGATAGCTGTGCTTAAGTGCAGGTAATTGTCTTAAGTCCTTTTAAATATGTGAAAAGAAAAAGGATTTATTAACACATTTGTATCTTTTGCAGGTCGAGATGGGGGTGATGACTGCCCGTCTTCAGAGTTGGATTGAGGTCGATCCCCATTTCTAACGGACAGAAGCCATGACTCGGCGGAGAGTTGTCTTGTCGCATCCTATCTTGAGACGGTATTATCTGGGTGAGAGAGTGGACATTCAGATCAGGCGTTGCCGCTCCGTCCCTTATCCCCCTCCTGAGGACATGCGAGCAGGAAAAGAGATGGTCCTTACTGATGCTCATGTTAGGGGCCTCTCACATTTAGAATTTAATCTGGGGGGAGATTATGATGATTTCTGTAGGATGTGTCTGATGCAACCGATTGGGTCTCGGTTTGATGATATTGAGGCACCTTCTCAACCGCCTCGTGCTTGTTCTTGCAGGGCTTCAGGCCCTTCGACCAAGGCTCCAAGGAGGAGACTATCGACTGATCCTTCTTGTTCTACTCCGGTTGAGGGTCCGTCTTGGGCTGGGTCAAGACCTTCCAGGGCTCCCCGTGCTATTACTGATGCTACTTGATCCCTTCACCCTGATCTGGTCAATTTACGTCTCCCATATAGCATCTCCTATCCCACTCCGGAAGGGACTCTAGCTTTTCGGGAAGTTTCCCTGAGGAATGTGGATAGCTGTGCTCTTCCATCTGTCTCTATCCGTGAGGTATTCTCTGATAAACCTTTTACAAAAAGGATTCATAAAAGGTTATTATTGACTCTGTGTCTTTCTTTTTTGTGATTTTCAGGTTCCTGAAGGTTTGGCGAATCAGATGATGGAGCTGATCCTTGGGATGGAGCAGGAGCTTTCCTTGTCTTGGACTTTGAGAGCATTTGATGATTAGAGAAGGAGAAGACTCCATCGTTGATTTTGTTGTATTTTTTGTTTTTGCTGTACTTTGTACCTGCACTTGGTTAGTACTAAACAATGTATGCATGATTGCATTTGATTAGAAAAGGATTTTTCTTTCCCTTTTTATTTTATGAAACATTTTAAGAATGCCCATAAAATTGTAAGAAAAAAAATAATAAAAAATTCGCCAGAAAAAACCGAAAAGTAAGGTGGAAAAATGGCCTGGAGGGCGGTCGCAACCGCCCTCTGTGGCGGTCGTGACCGCCGTGTCCGGCGGTTGTGACCACTGTCGGGCATTTTTCCTTTATAAAAATCCCATTTCTTTTCCTTAGGAATTTGCATCAAACGTCATTTTTTGTCAGTTTTCCCATTTCCTCTCTTTTTTTTCAAGGATAAATCCCTTTTTTAGTCACTACATGCACAGTTGGACCAGGAGTATGTCAAAGGTAGAGAAGATCAACATGGGGAGGTATGGTCTATCTCCAATTGTTACTCTTCGAGGTGTGGTTATTGATTGGGATTTCTTGAGGGCTTGCATCAAGTTCTGGGATCCTGAAGCGCATGTTTTCCGCTTCGGAGATATGATGGAAGAAATGTGTCCTCTTTTTGAGGAAGTTTGCGCTATTGTGGGTTGCGACCCCAATGGGCTCTTAGTGAGGCATGAGATCAAGACTGGATACTTGAAATCCTTTGAATCTTTGTTTCCATTTACTAGATCACAAGTTCGGGCCATGGTGATGGAGGATCGAAAGGTGGTTTTGTCTGCTTTGATCGATGAATTTCTGGAGGCTAAGCTCAACGATCCAGATCATATGCGATACTGGATGCGGGCTTTTATTTTCTGCTTGCTTGCTGGGTTTCTTTTCAACAATGACCCAGTCTTTGGGTATTTACAATTCTCCCTGATGATTCAGCAGATGGAAGGAATGGGCTACATTGGTAGCATTGTTCTTGCCGAGACTATTCGAAGTCTGGATAGGGCGGCTTTAGTCCATGAGAACTGGACAGTCTCTCCTGTCATACTTCAGGTTGGTATTTCCCTTCGGGTTTTTTGTGTTTCTTCTTTGTTTTTCTTTTAAGAAAGGTTTTTTTATTTTCAGGTTTGGCTGAGAGATCATCTTCAAACAGTTGCTATTCCTGCCATTATTCCGTACAATCCGTCTCAGCATAGGATGCGAAGAATTCTGATTACTCAATGCTCTGTTGATGATTGGACCTCTTGGCTGGTTGAATTAGGTCCGGATGAGTTGAAGTGGTATATTCCTTGGTACAACACCACCAACTTCATTCAGGCTAATCTGAACCATAAACAAGTTTATCTACTGGGTTTAACTCACTGTACTTGGTATAGCGCTTCGCGCGTTTTTCGGCAAATGGGGATTGACCAGACTGTTCCACTTCTTGGTGGCCCTACTGAGTCTCCTCGTATCACTGCAGGGATAACTCGTACTGTGCTTGGCACATGGATCTGGAATCGACATATGGTGAGTCCATTACCTAATCCTTCTGATGTTCGAACTTCTCCTGAATACCGGGCCTGGTTTATTTCTGAAGTATGGCCCACCGAAAAGGTTAGAAGGAATGCACTGCTAAAGGAGTTGGAGGGATGGACTGACTTGGTCGAGGACACTGGTGAGGAGATTGTTTTGACTCCTAAAGAAGTAAGTGAGACTTCGGGGTCTAAAGCAGACGAGGAGGAGGTTGCTCCTCGGAGACGCAGGGAGACTTAATTTAGGCTAGACTCTTAGGGATTTTTTTTTGTATTTAGACTTTTTGTATCTAAATAGAATTTTTTACTTTTAATGAATTGGTGATTTCTTTTGGAAGAATAAGTAAATGATGACTTTGGATGATTTATCTTTCCAAGTATTTCTTACTTTTTTTTGTCTTTTTTCTTTTATTTTTTCTCTAATTTTTTCCTAAGCCGCCCTTTCTGATTTTCAGCCTAGCGAGCTACCCATTTTTGCCTAAGCTGCCCTTTTTTCGGGTTTTCAGCTTAGCGGGCCCCAATTTTTGCCTAAGCCGCCCTTTGCGGGTTTTCGATTTAGTGGGTTTTTTATTATCATTTTTCTTCCTTTATTTCTTTTCTTTTTATTGGCAAAGAAGATAATGAAATGATTTTTTTATTTATTTAGACCGGGCCCAAGGAGGGCTGCCTACACATCTCCGATAATTTCTTGAGGAGAATCAGGTCTGATGTAGTTCCTACATTCATGTGATGTGAATTACAAAAAGTATCTCTTCAACTGATCTAAGTTACATGGATTACAAAAAGTATCTATTCAAAACGACGGCTCCGCCGGATAATATCTTCTTCAAGATGTAGGGTCCTGCCCAATGAGGACGGAACTTCCCACGAGGATCAATGATTGGTTGTTTGATCTCTTTCAGGACTAAGCAACCTTCTTCCAATTTTCGGTCTTTGACCCTTTTGTTGAAATGTCTTGCCATTCTTCTTTGGTAGGCTTGAGTCTGGTGGACTGCTTGCAATCTCCTTTCATCCATTCCCAAGAGTTGCAGATGATAATTCCTAGCCCAATCTGCTTCGCTGATTTGACCTTCCTGAATGATTCTCGCCGACCGAACTTCCAACTCGATAGGTAGTACTGCTTCCATGCCATACACTAGCGAATATGGGGTTGCCCCGGTAGGTGTTCTAATCGAAGTCCTGTATCCCCACAGGGCGTTTGGTAACTGTTCGTGCCAAGCTTTATGCCTTTGGACTGTCTTTTAGAGAATGACTTTTATGGCCTTGTTTGCTGCTTCCACGGCCCAATTCGTTTGTGGCCGATAGGGTGAGGATCTGTGATGCTGAATCTTCTTTTCCTTCAGTAGATCAAAGAATTCTTTCTGAAAATGAGACCCGTTATCGGTGATGATCTCAAATGGTGTCCCATACCGACAAAAGATGTTGGTACGGATGAAATGTGTTACCTTCTTGGCATTTAGTACTGAATAGGAAGCTGCCTCAATCCACTTGGTGAAATAATCTACAGCAACCAGGATGAATTGGTGGCCATTAGAAGCCTTCGGGGTGGATTTTTCCGATCACGTCAATCCCCCATGTTGCAAAAGGCCAAGGTGAAGTTATTGGGTTCAAATTGACCGGAGGTTGCTTTTGTAGCTTAGCAAAGATCTGACATTCATGACACTTATGTGCGTGCCTTACGCAATCTCGATTCATGATTGACCAGTAATAACCCAGGTTCATAATTTTTCGAGCCAGGGCTATCCCGTGCATGTGTGGGCCAGACTCCCCATTGTGTAAGGAATCCATAATGGTTTGAGCTTCTCCTTCATCGACGCATCTTAGATGCAAGCCGTTCCAGCTTCTTTTATGCAGAATTCCCCCATTCAGGAAATATCCAGTTGCTAACTATCTCAATGTCCGTTGATCAGTCTTGGAAGATCTCTTCGGGTAAACTTCCTTCTGAAGGTAATTCTGAATGTCCCAAAACCAGGGCTTGTCATCCACCAAATTCATAATGTGGGCGGGTTGTCTCTGTAATCGAACCGTCAGAGGTCGAATAATTTGATTTGCTTCTATATTAACCATGGAGGCTAAGGTAGCTAGAGCATCAACAAACTGGTTCTTTGCTCGGGGCAAGTAATGGAAAGATAGGTCTTCGAACTGTTGTGCTAATTCATCCAAGCGTTGAAGGTAAGGAACCAAACGCTCTTCCTTGATTTTCCACTTTCTCAAAGCTTGGGAGACAATTAAATTGGAATCTCCGAAAACTCTAAGAATTTTTATGTCTTTTTCTAGAGCTGCTTCTAATCCCTTGATGCAAGCTTCATACTCGGCTTCATTATTAGTGCAGTCAAAATCTAACTTAACTGCGATTGGGACGTATTCGCCACAAGGAGTTTTCAATACAACTCCAATCCCGTTTCCATGGTAATTTGAGGCTCCATCAAAGTACATCTCCTAGACTTCACTTTCCAAGCCCATCAAGTCTTCATCAGGAAATTCTACCTTCGGCATTTGGTCTTCGACCGGTAATTCTGCTAACTGGTCGGCTAAGGCTCCATCTTTCACCGCCCTCCGTTGTACAAACTTTAGATCATAGGCTGCGAGCACTGACACCTACTTAGCCATTTTACTGTCCAGTACCGGCCTCTCCATAAGGAATTTCAAGGGGTTCGATTCGGAGATGACATATGTGGTGTAAGATGAGAGGTAGTGCTGCAACTTTGTACAAGCCCATACTAGAGCCAAACATAACTTCTCTATCCTATTATACTTCAACTCATATTCCAACATCCTAACTTATGTGATCACAATAGCAATAAAAATAATGCAAAATAAATGCAGAAAGCAGTAGAAGAATCGCAAGGAGCAAGGAGGGAGAGTGATCGCTGAAAATTCAAAGCGATGTACCTCAGAACGGAGGCCGGGGGCTATTTTTATAGTGAAAATCGGCTGGAGTGCGGCTGTGACCGCGGTGGGCTGCGGTTGCAGCCGCGGTAGGGTGCGGTTGGCCGCGGTGGGCCGTGGGTGAGGCCATGATGGGCCGCGGTAGGCTGCGGTTGTGACCGCGGTGGCCTCGCGATTGCAACCGCGGTGGGACAGTGCCTGTGGCCGCGGCAGCCGTGGCTGTGGCCGCGGTGTTGGCTACGGCTGTGGCCGCGGTTGGCCACGGCTGTGGCCGCGGTCGGCCGCGGTTGTGACCGCGGCAAGGCTGACTTTTTGCTCGGTTTTCATTCCGAGGCTGTTCCATGAGTTCTATGCATCTAAAAATTATTTCGATGATACCTTTGGGTTCCTCATGATATTCCGATAGTTTTAAGTACCATATTGGCATATTTCCATAATGGTTTTATGTCGGGTGCCGATAGGGCTGGACTGTTTTACAGTCTGTGGAAATGGGCTTTTCGAACCTCAAAATTCGAGTATTCACACCTTTTTAAAAGGGCTTTAACTTTTGGGCCTTATGGGCCAAATTGGGTTTTGGGCTTTTTGTTGCCAAAATGGGTTTTTTGGGCACTTGGTGCCTAAATTGTGTTTTTTGGGCACTTTGTGCCTAAATGTGATTTTTGGGCCTTTAAGGCCAAATTGAGTTTTGGGCCTTTAAGGCCAAATTGGGAGTTTTGGGCCTTTGGGCCAAGTTGGGAATTTTGGGCCTTTTGAGGCCAAATTGATTTTTTGGGTACTTAGTACCAAAATTGTTTTTTTTGGGCACTTGGTGCCTAAATTGATCTTTTTCGGGCCTTTGAGGCCAAATTAATTTTTTTTCTAGGCCTTTGAGGCCAAGTTGATTTTTTGGGCCATTGGGGCCTAATTGATTTTTCGTTTCTTTTTCTTAAGAATGAATTTTTTTTAGTCACAGTATGCACAGTTGGACCAAAGTCTCTTCAAAGTAGAAATATCAATTTTAGGGAGGTATGTTGTCTCCAATTGCTACCCTTAGGGGAGTGGTCATTGACTGGGAATTTTTATTGGCTTGCATCTGACTTTGGGATCTGGAGGCCCATGTTTTTTCGGCTCGGGACCATGATGAGGTGATGTGTCCCCTCTTTGGGGAGGTTCTGCACAATTATAGGGTGCCCCCAATGTTCCTTTGGTCAGGCATGAGGTAGAAATTGGATATGTTCGGCTATTTGAAGGCATGTTTTAGTTTAACTGGCCACAAGCTAGGGCTATGAAGGCAATTCTGCTGTCGTTTAATTGATGGAGGCTCAGTCAGATGTTCCAAACCGGATGAGGCTGAAGATGCGAGCCTTTCCTTTGCTTGCTAGTTTATTCAACAAGGACCCAGGCTTTGGGGATTTGCAATTCTGCCCGAATGGAAGGGGATGAGCTGTATTGACAGTATTGTTCTTACCGAGACCATTCGGAGTCTGGATCAAGCGGCTTTAGGCCAAGAGGATTGGACAGTCTTTCTTTCATTTTTTTTCTTTTTCTTTTTTGTTTCTTTCTCTTCTTTTTTTTTTCTTTTTTTCTTTCTCATCTTTTTTTCTTTTTCTCTTCTTTTTTTTCTTCTTTCTTTTTTTTTTCCTTTGTCACCTCACCTTAGAAAAGATTAGGAGGAGCGTACTGTTGAATGAATTGGGGATGGACTGACACAAGCGAGGAGATTGTTTTAACTCTTAGGGAGACAGGTGAAACTTCGGGACCTAGAGAGGACACGGACGATGTTGCTTCATGCAGACATAGAGAGACTTAGTTTTAGAGTAGACTCTGGAAGGATGATGTTGTTTTATGCAGGCAAAGAGACTTAGTTTTATACTAGACTCTAGGGGGGATATGGTGATGTTGCTTTATGCAGACATAGAGACTTAGTTTGGACTAGACTCGAATGATGTTGCTTTATGCAGACATAGAGACTTAGTTTTAGACTAAACTCTAAGAAAATTTTTTTCAGACTTTGTACTTTTTGTACTTGATGGAATTTTGACACTTTTGGGTTGATGATTTTTCTCTTTGAATAGTGGACACATGAATGATGATTATCTTTCCAAGCATCTCTTACTTTTATCATTTATTTTTTCTTTGCTCTAATTTTTGCCTAAGCCGCCCTTTCAGGTTTTCGACTTAGCGAGCTTTTGCTCTAACTTTTGCCTAGACCGCCCTTTCGGGTTTTCAGCCTAGCGAGCTACCCATTTTTGCCTAAGCCGCCCTTTTCGGGTTTTC
>CAOGCB011419534.1:0-16673 GCA_948266635.1 Cnidoscolus chayamansa | reverse complement strand
TCACCTGAATTATAATAAAATACTTTTAAATTGATTAAATTACCATTTATCTTATAAATTTAATTTAATTATAATAATTTTTCTCAATTAATCTATCAATAAAAAAATGATAAAAATGAAAAAATTAATAATAATTAATATTAAATATACTATGAGGATTGATATCAAACTAATTATTTGATATAATTAAAAATAAGAAAATATATTAAATTGCACGTCAATAGTTAAGATAAATATACTCTGAATTAGGTAATTTTTTCTTTTTAAATTAGCTTTTAAGATGAGTTAAACTCGACTTATTTTCTTAACATGGTATCAAATCTAACTTCTTAAACTAGCTTGATTTTTTTTTTCTTTTAACCTAATAATTTTTTTTTTTTTACTTTTAGGAAAGCAAATAGCAAATTGCATCATAAAGATTTGATGGCTTGCTCTTCCACAGGCTTCCAACCTATAGACTGCAACATTATGTCATATGCACAAAAGTAACATAAAAGGTATAACCTTTTATCATCTGCCTTCCTGCTGCTCACTCTGCATATCTCTGCAAAAACTTCACTGCCCTATATATATTTCTACACAAATCCTATTATAATAAAACTTAAAATACAGTAAATTTAATTAATTATATGAAGATATGAATATATTTATTAAACACTTCAACCCAGTAGCTTGAGCTCTTACCTTTTTTTTTTTCCTACTTACGGCTCTGGATTTAAATTTATATTAAATAAATTTAAATTATAAATAAAAAGGTAAGAACTCAAGCTACTAGGTTGAAGCGGAGAGAGAGAGAGATGAAAAGCAGTATGTTGGAAAAAAAAAGGGTAAGAATTCAAGTAATTTGATTCAAAATGTGATTTTACCCTCATTTTAAGGGTTCTTTGCACCCCGGTCCGACAGAATGATGAGGTAGTAAATTACGGTGATCCAGTGATAAGCAAGTAAGAGGCCGAGAATTTAGTGTGCACAAAGAGCTCACTCACATATGGAGAGAGAGAGAGAGAGAGGGGTAAGGTGATTCGTTTTCAAGGTACCGTATGCAATAATGCTCATGCAACTGCAGATTCCTCAGTTCAATTATTTTTGGTGGTAGTGGTTTATGTACGTGCCATCATTTATTTACTTATTGTCCTCTCTTCTTTATTTATTATTCTCCCTTTATTTTTCTTTTATAAATTATTACTTATTTTCCTTTTTATCATAAATAATTAAAATCACATGATTTTAATCATATTTTATAAATAATTTACTAATTAATCTCTAAACCCATTTAATTTATTTTATATCTCAAAATATTCATTTTATTATAGATATTTAATGCCATAATTATTAAATTCAATGAAAATTATAATTGAAGTTATATTAGAATTAAATTTAATGGTAATATCAAAGCAAGCATATTAAAATCAAGAAGATGATGACACCACGGGATAGCTCAGGGGTAAAAATGAGGAAATGATGATAAGAGGTCGAGAGTTTGAGTGGTGAAAGGAGCATTTTGGTTTGTAATTTCTTCAGGAGAAATATTAAAATTTATAAGTACTATTGGACCCAATGCCGAGAGCCAATACTCATCCTTATTGACTGAGATTAAATCTAAATTTATCTGCTTGTGGTTCAGAGAGGATGATCACAGACTCAATACAAAAAAAATCAAGAAAATGATGATTAGTAATCAATACACTTACAGTAATATTCTGATGGTAAATATATATAATTAAATTTTATTTTAAAAATTTTTTTATTTAAATTTCAGTCGTTACTTTTTTTTAATTTCAAAAAATATATATATATTAGTGTATGTCGTGATAGTTATAATTTTAATTAAGAAGATTATTATAAAATTAAAAATTTACTAAATAATTTGTATTCTAAAATTATTTAATTAATTTTTTATAAAATTTGAAAATTTTAAACTTTTTATTAAAAAAATTATTAGTAATTTTGAATATTTATATTATTTAATCTGTATTTTAAACATTTATATTATTTAATGTCTCTTAATAACACTAGAAAAATTGTATAGTAATTTTTTAATTTAAATTACTTTATTTCTTTAAAAAAGAAGAAAAAAATGGGATTGGAAGAAAGCCACCACATTTGAAAATTAAAATATAAATTAAAAAGAAAAGAAGTTAGTTGGAGAGGTGGAACTAGCTTGATTAAATATAAATAAAATAATAATTTTAAAATAAGAGAAGAGTTACGTGTAGGAATTCAGATGTGGAAAATTTCAATAGAAAAACACAAAATGAATATGAAAAGCAAGCCTTGGGTTTGATTAGTTAAGTTGTCACCTTCTTTTCCATTTATTATTATTATTATGAAACCAATCAATCAGAAATAACATAATTGATTTTTTTTATTAAAAACTATATGAAATGTTTGATATAAATTTATTTCTCTATATATCTTAAAATATAACTTTAATAATAATAACAAAAATAAATACGACTATAATTCTCTTTTCGCCTTTTTTTTACAAAAACACTAATGGACATGACAAATGAGATATAGTATAGCGATTAACTTGGCATAAGAAGATTATAGTAGCTTTGGTGAATTGATTGAACCGTGTAATTTGATGAAACGAGCCACTGATAATTTATTTTAAATAAAATTGAAAATTCGAATCTCGTATATAAAAATGGTCGTAACATGATTTAATCTCAATGATATTTATATTTAACCATGTGTCATGTATTAAATATAAAAAAAGAAAATTGTTATTATTATATTGATGTTTCTTGAAATAGGCTGCTGCTTGCTGGCTTTTCCAACAGCATGCGTTTCCACTATCTTTGTTTAGTTTGGTGGGTTGATTTTTTTAATTAATTAAATTATTTATTTTAATTATCATCACAATAATTTAATAAATATGCATTTAAGATTGTATAAGAAAAAAAAATATAATGATTAAAGATATAATCGAATAAAAATCGATTTGATGCAATAAAAATAAATTGACAATTGGAAAAAAATCAATATATTTAATTGAAATATAATTTATATAAGATTATATAATCTTAATCCTATGAGTATAACTCAATTTTAATGTAACACATATATAATCTCATTTAATTTATAAATAACATTATAATGAAAAACAATCACCATATAATTAAAAAAATTAATTACTTTTTTTTTTCAAATTACAAAAAAAAATCTATTTAAATTTTTATTACAATTTGAGTGATAAATTTGATATTATTAAAGTTCTTATTTTAGCAACATTTTAAAATTGTTGTAAGAAAATTATTTTTCATTATTTAGTAAATTACTAATTTAATATTATAATTTTTTACTATAATTTTCTTAAAGATTTTTTGTTTGAAAATAAATAATTTTTTATAAAAAAATTTATCTATTTTATAATTCTAATAATTTTAATTTTAAAAGAAAATGACTATATTTCCGATATAACTCACGAAATTATAAATAAATAAAATTTTAAATCTTAACGAATCAAATATTTACAAACTTAAATTTGACTTATCTATTAAATAATTTAAAAAAATTGAATTTAAATATAATTTATTTAAAAAATAAATCAAGCTAAATTTAACTTTTATCAAATAACTCATAAATAACTTCGATTGTTTACTACCTAAAACCCATTCTTTATCAAGAAAATTAATCATTTATATATTCACAATTAAAATAAAAAAAGGCAGATAGATATAAAGTTGTGGTTGAATACATTAAATTAAATTACATAAATATATGAAACACATTATTATAAGTTAAAAGAAAGAGGAGATGCATTGAATTCTATTATATACTTTGCTTTGGCTTGGAAATCACAGTTGAAATAAAAATCAATGCAAAAAAGTAAAGCTCTTTGGAGCAAGTAATTCTCTTAAGCCTTTCATTTATGACTTACACTCCATCCCCTTTGCTTTCTTTTCTTCTTCTTTTTTTTTTTTTTTCTTTTGCTTTTCCTTTCACTCCCTTTATGACTCTTTCAATTTACAACAACAAATTCAAATTTTAAAATTTTATTTTTTTCCTCGATACCAATACCCTTTTTACTTAAATATAATCGGAGTTCGAACTCAACAACTCTTATTAAAGGAGAAGAGACTCTTATTAAAAGAGAAGAGACTCTTATTATATCATCTCACCTCTTAAGAGTAATTATTATTTATAATATATAATAATTTTACATTTTAATTATTAATTTATTTTATATATATATATTTTGAAAGTTATTGAGTTAATTAAATTACTATTTATTTGGATTTTAATAGTTATTTAATAGAATAATGAGATGGAAATAAATAATAATAATAATAGTTTCTAATAAATTATTGAAAAATTATTGTGTTTAGTAAAAAAAATAAATATAAAATTAGAAAAATTAATTAATAATTTGTAAATTTATCAACTTCATAGATAATTTTAAATAAAATATTTATAATTTATAAAAAAATAATTTCTTCCTTTTTTTCTATATTTTTAATACAAAATAATAATAATAATTTCATTATTGTTTAATTTTCTTAAACTTTAATGAAAATATAAATATAATCTAATAAAAATAAAAAAATATATATTTTCTTATTTTTTAAATTATTTTATTAATTATTATGCAACAATTTTAAATAAGGATGAAGCAATAAAATGTTTACAATTTCCTTATGAGGGCAAAATTGGAATTTCAATGTTCAGCATCAGACACTGTGTCACCGTCATTTTCTTGGTAAGAGCTAAGAGGTACATAAGCAGACAAAGACCACGAAGTGTAATAATCAATAAAAATTGAGGGTAAATTAGTAAATCACACTTCCAAACAACCACATGTCGCTCATTAAATAATTGGCCAACAAATATGAAATAATTTTTTTTTATTAAATTTAATTAATTTATATTCGTATTCGAATTATTTAATTATAGTTAAATTATTCCTATTATTTTATTTGTTTTTTATCCTAAATCCAACGGTGAATAATAAACCACTGCCAGTTTCAACGGTCGAGATCAATCGAAGCTTCAGATTTAGACAAGAAATGCGAGTTACTGTTTTATGGAATCTACAAACTGCCCGAACAAATATCTGACTGCTGCCCGTTATCGCATATACTTACTTACACGGTCAGCCTCCGGGCAGCTACAAACTCCAATACTAAGACTTTCTCTCTCTAGACTTGTCCCTAGATGGGAGTATTACTACTTAAAGATGGGATCTTTTCCTCATTAGGCAAACGCAGAAAGAGCCAGCCACCATTTCTCTTAATCGGAGAAGGTGGCGGAGGACAGTGGTGCGCCACCTCCCATTGACGCTGGGTCAAGTGGCTAAGCCAAGTGGGCACCTGGTTTTTGGGAGAGTGAGGGTGTAGATATGGGACAGGGACTCAGCTGTGCGGCGACTCAAGAACATGGACTCTTCAGTGCCGTGCAGTCTGGTGACTTGGACACTGTAAAGGCTATGCTCGAGAGAGACCCATCTCTCACGCACCAAACTACTTCTTATGATCGTCAATCTGCACTCCATGTTGCTGCTGCCAATGGCCGGATCGAGGTGGGTTTCTTGGTTTCTGCTTTTTTTTTTTTTTATGAATTTTGGTTTTTTTTTTTGTATTGGTGCCTGAAAAGTTCAGTGTTTTTCTCGAGATTCTCTTGCTTTTGCTTTTGGTTAATGGTTTTTGGAGAAAGCTAACGCATTTCTTTTGGTTTTTGGGTGATTTATAGATTTTATCTATGCTTTTGGAGCGATCTGTGGATCCAGATGTTGTAAATCGCCACAAACAGGTAGTGTTTTCTGGTTGTTTATGAATATGAAGTCTCAGTTTCTTTGGATTGTTTGATTTTGGTGGTTTACTTTTCCTTGCTATGACTTTAACAGTAACTTTGATTTGTTGATTGTGAATGGTGTAGACTCCGCTTATGCTGGCTGCAATGCATGGCAAAAGCAGCTGTTTGAAAAAGCTGATCGAAGCAGGAGCAAATGTATGTCCAAATTGTAATGTCCTGTTTCTTCTTTTTATAGATTTTAGCTTCGGGTATTGATAAAGGTAATATCTAATTTGTGATTTAATCAGATTTTGAAGTTTGATTCACTTAATGGAAGAACTTGCTTGCACTATGCTGCTTATTACGGCCATTCCGATTGCCTTAAAGCTGTGCTCTCTGCTGCTCAATCTAGCCCTGTTGCTGTCTCTTGGTAACTATCAAGATTGATCGAAATTCTCCCTCTTTTTTTTGCTATTTTAATCGATTATGCCCCTCTAACTTGTATGGAAAATTTCAAATCTAGGGGATATGCACGTTTTGTCAATATTAGAGATGGTAGAGGAGCTGCACCATTGCATTTAGCAGCTCGTCAAAGACGACCCGAATGTGTACGTATTCTGTTAGACAACGGAGCTCTTGTCTGTGCTTCAACAGGCGGATTTGGGTAATGGTTTAAATGGATATGTTTTCTTGCTGCTCTGTTCTATGAGGATTCTATTTGTCTTGTTTTATTGATACACTAATTGCTGCTTACAGCTGCCCAGGGAGCACTCCTCTTCATTTGGCAGCCAGAGGAGGATCTATTGATTGCATCCGTGAATTGCTGGCTTGGGGTGCAGATCGTCTTCAAAGAGATGCATCTGGGTATGGCTCGATCTCTTCATTTTGATGATAGGTTCTTATTGTTTATGTTGATAGTCCATATTTGATAGACACACACAACCTCTTTTAGGATGGTAAATACTAATAGAATAATCCATAAACAGGAGAATACCTTATTTAGTTGCTTTGAAGCATAAGCATGGAGCTTCTGCAGCGTTACTAAATCCTTCTTCAGCTGAGCCTCTTGTCTGGCCTTCACCTTTAAAATTCATTAGTGAGCTTAATCAGGACGCGAAAGCTCTTCTAGAACATGCTTTAATGGAGGCAAACAGGGAGAGGGAGAAGAATATCTTGAAGGGAACTGCTTATTCACTTCCGTCTCCATCACATTCTGATGCTGGGGCAGATGACAGTATATCCGAGGTAAACAATTCTTGTCCGGATGGAATTTATGGGAGTTCTGAATTCTTCGATTTTTATTGTTCAGCTTAACAAAGTTTAGACCTTGTTCTCCAATTCATTATCATCATTTCCAGTTTCATATTTTGTTTCCTTTTCTGCTACTTGCTATTAAAAAAAGTCCAATTGAGGCCAAGTTGAGTCTGTATTATTTACTATCATCTGAATTATGGAGAAAAGTCAGCAGATAGATTGGAAATTATAGGACTAATCAATGTCTTGGGCCATTGTATAATGCAGGCAAGCGATACAGAGCTGTGCTGCATATGTTTTGAGCAGGTTTGCACAATTGAAGTACAAGACTGTGGTCACCAGATGTGTGCACAATGCACACTAGCCCTCTGTTGCCACAACAAACCAAACCCAACAACATCCTGCCTAAACCCTCCAGTATGCCCGTTCTGCCGAAGCACCATTGTCCGTCTAGTGGTTGCCAAAGTCAAGGATTGTGACGATACTGATCAAGACATATTAGACATTGGTTCACCCAAGATGAGAAAGGCAAGAAAGTCGCGAAACTTCAGCAGCGAGGGAAGCAGCAGCTTCAAAGGCTTATCAGCAATGAGTCCATTTGGTAAAATGGGCGGCCGAGGTTCGGGAAGAATTGCTGCAGAAAACGAATGGATTGATAAGCCTTAATGATACTTGGTATGCATTTGGAAATCAAAGATTCCAAGTTAAGCAATCAAGAATTCCTTTACTTGTGCTGCAAAGAAGTTCAAAACTATCAAAGGAATGGATGTCGGTGCTGTGTTGGACCCAGTTGGCATATATATATATATATAGAGAGAGAGAGAGAGAGAGAGGTCCATTTACTATGTAGATTTGGGGAATAAGCAAGAGATGTGAGTTGCAGGATTGGGTTGGTAAGTTTGGTAAAAATGGTTGCAGTGGGTCATATTTGTTGTATCCTTTGTTTTCTTGAGCATTGGTTATTAATTATGAAGGTCTTGTTAGGTGCCTGAATTGGTGAAACAAAGATATTTCTTTTCTTCTTCTTCTTCTTCTTCTTCAATATCTTCATTCTTGTAGATATCTTGAATATGAAAAAAAAACACATTGAAGGCTTGATGAGTTTCAAGTTCAATAAAGGTCTGTTTGGTTGAAATGTAAAATTGAAAAGGATTTAAATGTAATTTTAGTATTATTATATTATTATTATTAAAGGAAAGCCTGCTGCGCCTGAGAGGATGGCTGTCACGTGAATATGCAATCATATGTTCCATTAGTTAATATAAATAAAAACAGAACCAAGGACTTATGGATGATGGTGTGGGACCTATGAACATTATCTGACATCCACGTGGAGGGGAAGGTGGGCCAGAATAAGTTGAAAAAAAAAGAGTTGAATTTTTAAAATTTATTTTATTAAATTATAATTATTTCAATGAAATAATAGAACGAATTTGTTGTATAATGAAACGAAGCAATTGCTATCACAGAGTCAAAAGATAAGGCTGCAAAATATCTGAAGGAATGGGACATTTTTTAGGATATTTTATTCATTAAAAAAAATGGAAAAAATTAATTTTTCAAAGAAAGCAATGGGAAAGTTTCAGAATTTTCACATGAATCCATATGGGTTTTAATTAGAATTTATTTTCCAATGATACACATCAATATATTCAAATTCTGTTTAAATTTATTAAAATTTGTCAATTTAATTCGAATATAATTACTAAACAAACTTAAAAATTAAACCTAATTTGAGTCATATAAAAAATAAATCAAATTAAATTAATTTAATTTATTAAAAGCCTAGAAAAAAATTAGGTAGGTAAGGTAAGCCTAATTCTATATATGTATATATATATATATATGTTGGTGGACTTAATGAAGTCTTCAACCCCACATCTCACAAGCAAAAATAAATGAAAAAATAAATATAAAAATTGCAAGTTGGAGATGATATTTCCCATTAAATAGTCATAAACATAAAATATTCAAGTGGCCATTAAGTTGTTATAAAGATATTAACTGATCATTTATACAAATATAGATTTATGGAGTTATTCTACCAAATATATTGAATATGAAGATATAAGCACTATAAAAAAATAATAAAAAATAACTATTAAATTTATTTATATATTAAAATTATATATATTCATTTAAAATGAGAATAACTTGAGATTTAAATAAATAAAAGAACTAAATAATTAATAATTTTAAAAAATAAAAACTATTTAATATATTTTAGAAACATATAAATTAAATAATTAATTTAATTTAAATATATAAATTAAATAATAATTCTCTCTTTAACTTCTATTAAATCTATATTAATATATATTAGCAAGTAATAATATGATCTCTTTTATTTTTTTTCTTTTATAATATGTTTTTTTATTTTAAATCATCAAACGATTTTCATATATATCTCTCATTAACCTACTCTTTACATATTTATTAATATTAATTTTTATCAATTTATATATTAATTAAATTATTTATAATTTTAATATTTATTATTAACAATATAATAATTAATATTTATTTATATTATAAAAAATAAAAATATAACTATGATATTTTATTACAACTTACAAGATAAAAATACACATCATCAATGTTGTTGCTTAATTGTATTGTCATAAATACATTAAGCAATGCTTCTTAGTGCACAAATTGCCATTTAAAAAATTAATCACAGATTAAGATCATGCTATGAAAAGACAAAAATACCAACGGAACTATGCAAGATACCTCTGCAGCAGTGCATGATTTTAGGCGAGACCAGTACTGTAAGATGGACTATGTGAGACATTGGTCTGAACAAAAACCAACATTGGAGCTTTTATTTTTCAGTTCCCACGTAAGACATAGAACCCTTATCATCAATACAAGACATATCCCTAACAGGACTCTCCACACATGCAAGAAAATAAGATGGGAACTACTCCATGTCCACTGCTATGTCCTAACCCTCCATTTCTTCTCCTTTCAGCTTCAGCTTCATGCCATCGGCTCACTCCAGGAGGAGCAATTTGGCCATTAACAAATAGTGAGTTAGGTACAGTGTCAGATTGTTGTAGGGGAAGCGGTTGAGATGGTCCATAAATATTAGGGCTTTGGTTCCTTCTAGACTCATTACAAGCTCTTCTCTCTACTGCAAGAAACTGGGCAAGAGAAGGAGGATTGCTCACATTTTGGGCAACATTGGTGTCTCTTGAACATAAAGAGAAAAGCCATGTTTTGGGTTTTTTGTTGCTTTTCTTTTCCTTTAATACTTCCACTTTCCTTACTCTTGATGATTTCCTGGAAAATTCCAATATGTTGGAAACACCAATGAGGCTTCCCAGTGTGATGCTTCTGTCATGGAAGAAAGATCCTGTAGACTGAATCATTCATAATCAAAGCGATCAGATTGCAGGATATGTTCTTAAATGAAAACTATATATCAGAATCAGAACTGTTTGAATGATTGCTTAGGTCCACAGTTTTCAGACTAACATGTGATATTACTTGGAATTATCAAACATAACAAAGCTAGGACGATAAATTAGTGAAGTGCTTGTGCATTGAATTGATAAGGGCAAACTGGAGTCTTAACAGTGTCATATATGTCATTTCGGGTACTGGAAAATCTCTAAATTGATCCCTAAAACTAAAGACAAAGGACTAATAAGAAATTTAGATGCCAAAAAAGGTGATATAGATTTTCTGCAATCTATGCTGACCTCTGTGTCTAAATCTGATGAGGAATCTGTAGAGGAAGTTGGAGAACCAGTGAGTAAAGTGTTGAATGATACTGATCCAGAAAATTCACCATTTCTTTGTAAACCAACTCTCACATTCAGAGGCTGCAATCCCAGAGGCCATCCTTCTTCCTAGAGTCCAATCATAATCACTATATCATCAAAAACCCTTCTACATAATTGTACTACCATCTGAAACATTAACAATGTGACAAAGAAAATTATAGCAAAAGAACACAAACCCACATTCAAGAACTCACACAAAAAGCTAATAAAGTTAATAATAATAATCTAAGGGACAACCCATGAGGGATAATACAGGAAAGTGACAAAGAAGACAAAATAAATACCTGTTGAGCCATAATATCTAGCACCAGAAGTACTTGCAATTCATAGATATATATATATATATACTTTGTTGATTGATATTAGCAGAAGCAGAAGTCACAATGAGGTCAGTTTCAGGTCCCAGAAATGAAAGCAAGAGGTTTCTTGGATAGATTCTGAGGAGTTTGAGAAGGGTAAACTATAAATAGATGTATGCTTCCCTTTTACTGTAGCCTAACAACCATAGGTTATTATATGAAAGAGTGAGTAAAAACAAGCAGAAAAAGGGTCAAAAAAGAGAAGAGACTTTATATCATTTGTGTGCATTTTCTTCTTTCTTAGCTTTACTTGAATTTTGTTGACTAGAAAGAGAAAGATGAAACACAATCATTTTGCGCCTATGACAAACTGTTGAAGTGAACTACACATAGACTAAAGTCCAAGTATGACTCAGAGTACTGTGCATTAAATGACAGAATTACTATATATGTATATAAATAAGGCGTATGCCATTGAAGATGCCTTCCATTAGCATGCAAATTTCTTATCAAGGCATTGAGGGGACCCCAAGAACATTAGAATCCCTGAAAATCTTGCTATCCCCACTGATATATATATATATATATTTTTATATCAGTTTAGCTTCTATACATACATACACACACATTTAGGGATCAAAATAGTAATGTTCTCTTGTAGAATTTTATAAATAAAAAGTTGATGGGTTTTAATGATGGGTTGGGAGGATCCAATGAACTAATAAGGGGCAAGAAAATGGGAAATAGACAATCTTTAAGCCTTTTGGTTTGGTGGGTAGGAATATATTTATATAAACAATAGGGCAAAAGTCATACCCTAATTGAGTATGTGTACCTTTTCCTTAGGTCCACATTTCACTAGCCAATTTATGCCTTGTGTTGTAACTAAAGTTAAAGCCCAAGCTTCTTTTTCACTTTCAGGGGCCACATGATATGTGCTTAGAGGAACATACATAATGAATTGCTGCTTTCACCATATCTTCCATTAAAGTGTCATGTCTGTAAAGAAATTCTAAAGAAGGATTAAATCATTGACTCTCCACCCACCAAAAAACTTAAAGAGTCTTGAAGACATTGCTTCTTCAATTTGCAGCTTGAAAGGAAAAAAGGAAATGGGTATTGTTTTGAATTTTTTTGAAATGAATTTATAAGATTATGGATATTTGATTTTATTAAATGAGGATATTTTATTTAGAGTGCTTGGAGACAAGAAAAGACATGTGCTAAGCTAAATGGACCTAATATGAAATGGGTTAAGAGTGTTGAGACTTGTGCACATAGAGGCCCAACTAAACAAAGTAAGCTCGTTAGTTCTAGAGGACTTTGATTTCCTATTCGTGAGAACATTGCTCAAAGATTGATTAGAGTCTAGTGTACTAAACTGTTCGTTAATTATTCGAGACTCGACTCGATAAAAATTTAAATAAAAACTATTCGAGTCAAATTTTTCTAACATATGTATCTAAAATTGGAAGGTTAAAATTGCATCTATCCATGGATTCCTTAATTTTCAACACAGTATGTTAGATATATGTGGTACTAGTAACAACCTTTCTTTTTTATCAATTTATTAGATCATACTTTCAAGTCAATCTTTTTGAAAGTGAGCAATGTATTACACATTAAATTTAGTTCTTTTTTAGAAAATTATTATGATCAGTATTTAAGAAATTCAATACATATGTAGTCTCTATTTCAAAATCACTCTCTATTACAACGTATTTATATATATTTTGTATAGGCTAACTTATTGGAATCTACTCTTTAGGATAACACTTATATCCTCAAGGTATTTGGAGCATTTGCACTAATTCTAATTCTGATTGGATACGAAGGCTAAATATAAAATTGGAGAAGATTGGAGGCAGCATAAGCATATTAAAAACCGAAATATATCTACTTTATTTAAAAACATTATCATAAAAAAATGACGAAATTTATCAATTAAATTATGATAGAATGTAGGGGATGGGAGACATGGCTGGACATTTGGTTACAGGGTTGTATTATTTAAAAGATATTGCTACTCATGATGTACTTGTAATGTAGTTGCAACATAAAGTTCATATGTAACACATCATAGAGGGGGAGGGAAATAAAGAGAAAAATGTATGTCAAGTTGTGTCTATTACGAAATGAATCGTATTATCTCAAAGAAAATTAGATGATTTCTTTATAATTTAGACTTCTCGGTTCATTTTTGTATGCAAGCTCAACCATTTTCTTATTTATTTTACAAAATTTAAATTATGTATTTACGGAAGTCCGGTAAGAATTTAATGTGGGATAGATTTTGAAATATAGCTAAACTTACAGCAGATAGAAACTATATGATTAGAGAATGGAGAGAAGAGATTGATAAAATGGATGCTGCTGCTGCTGCTGCTGCAGGAGCATTGGGTTAAAATCAATACAAATAGTGCAGTCTTGACAAATAGTAGTTGGGCCTTCAGAGGCGATTTGATAAGAAATCATATGGGAGCTTGGCTTGGTGGTGTTGTGATTCATTTAGGTAAAAGCAAAGTTAATAACGCTGAAGGAAGAGCAAGGATTGAAACTTGCATGGATCTTGAGTTCAAAAAGGTCATCACTCTTCACCAACATTCACAACACGCTGGTGAAGAATTGGATGTTCAGGTGGATCACATTTATCATGAACCAAATTATTGTGCATATTCCACAGCGAAAATTGCAGCAAATTTTCTTGACGAAATATATATATATATATTGAAATTGGGAAATTTTACTATTGGAGATGATTTGGGTCATACTTGGGGAATATCCCTCTTGGATTTACTCAACCGCTCTGCCAAAGCCATTGAGAATGTTTGCTTTTCTTTGGAAAAGTCAATGAAACCATTAATTTCTTGACAAGGAAAAAAAGTCAAATGGAATCCATGCGAGAGGGTTCAATCTTGGAACTCAAACACTCTTCAAGAACAACATAATTGATGGGTTCTAGTAAAGGAATCCTAGATATGAACCTAATCATGACATGTACTTAGTTTTGATATTTTTCATATAACAGTAAAATAGATACGAGAAAATACTCCGTTAACATCTACACAATTATAGAAAGTTAGAAGATGACGTTATTTGCAAGATCAAGAAATGGAAATTAAAGATGATAATAATGCTATTAGCATTGATAGATACCGTTTCTTTCGGAAATTTTCCTGCAATCAAGAAATGGGGAAGGAAAAAAGAAAAGAAAAAGACATAACTACTGTAATTAACTTCACAAGAAAGATACATTGTAAATGTAAATAATTGTACCCTTAATTTCATTTGGTGTCATTTTCTTGTCTAATTTTCTTAATCTTTCCACCGAGATCTGCACGAAGAGCTGGAGGGAACAATGACTCGATCTCATTTGATAGATCAAGAAGGACTCTACGTCGATGCGATTTTCTTTTATTTGATGGGAGAGATTTAGGTTTTCTTGGTGCAGGTGGGCATGGAAGAATAGCTGGGATTTTGTGATCTAAAGATGTTGGAGTCTTGAGCCCATCATCTAGATCTTCTTCAATCTTGAATTCTCCTAAAGATGGCAATTTTATCTTCAAAGTAGAAACCGATAACTTGCATTTATCATCTTCTTTATGTTCTTCTCTCTTTCTTTCTTCTTCTTCTTCTTCTTTTGGATTCTGATGAAGCTCATCTTGATCATCCCCATCTCGTAAAGGTGCAATATCACATTCATCTTCAAATTCCAGTGCAGGTCTAACAAGGAAATTGAATTCCATAGAATTCAGATCCTTCTCGGACAAAAACATCTCAGGATTGGACACCCCCATGAATGTTAAAGATTTAAATTGGGAAAACATGAAGAGAAAAAAAAAAATTCAAGAAACTGAAAACAACCCAATCAAGAATCAATAAAACCAAGAAACAAGAACCAGAAACCTAAAAGGTAGAGATTCCAAGACTAGTATAGAATCAACAAGACAAAAACATACGACGAGAATTAAAGAAAACGGACAAGAAGAGCTAGTAGAAGGTTACATCTATATAGATAACTAGCTAGTTTTAGCCTTAACAAAGATATCATAAAAAGAAAACGCAGTGCCTTTGTTTCTCTAAGCTTTGTTTGGATTTTAGCTATGGAAGCCTTCTTGATGTAAGAGAGATGAGAGAGAGGGAGAATGTAAGGAGGTATAACACTTGGGGCGAAGGATCCAATGTAAGATATAGGCAACATATATTCACATATCCTGTCCTTTCTTTCCTGTACAATAGAGAGAGAGAGAAAAAGAATTAAAAAAATAAAAAAAAGGTGAGGCTTTTCTGCTCAGAAATTAAGGGAAAGAGTCTTTTTCACTCATCTCATGATCTGGTTCAGACACTCAGACTCAGGCTCAGCTAACCATTAACCAACTATATGACTTGTACAAATGTTGTTTAATCAAGCAATCGCTTTTGCTCTGATCTCTACACACTTTGATGCATCTTTGCACGTGCTTTACTACAGAAACACCATCTGATGTTAACGTGCATGTTAATCCTAGCCAGCTCCTTCAATTTCTCATGATATTTTGATATATATATATATATATATATATTACCACCACCAGTTTCTCATCAAGAAAAGTTGAGATAAACTAAATGGGTTTTTTGACATTATCCTTTTTCCACACAAGAAAATTATGGTAAAAAAAAAAAAAGAGAAATTTGCTAAGCATTTTGTAAGAAAATTGATTTGTGGATGCTTATGTTGTCTCTTGAAGTGGCTGCAAAGAGACAATGTGTAGTGCTTCTGCCTCATGAGGAGGCCATATTATTATTATCATTAAGCATGCTCTATCTTGCTGAACACAACCAGATCATTTTTGTACTTTGGTATTAATAGTTTCTGCAACAAGTTAAAAATCTTTTTATTGTAAATAATGTCTTTTTGTGGGCAACAGATATTTAATATGTCTCTATTTTGATCATAATACGTATTTTAATTTTGAATACGGAGTAATTTTAAAATTTAAAAAAATCACAAATTCTCTTCGTAATAATTTTTTATTTAAATTGTCTTATGAATTGATGAATATATTAGAAAGAAATTGAGATCCTCACCCACTACTACTTGGATCCCAGAAAACATACAACTAAAACAAATAGATAATATAAAAGTTGCTTGGGATGCATTAGAACAGCTGTATTCACATGGGGTCCAAATGCAGGCCAAGTTCATGATGTAAGGTCCCATAGAAGAAGCAGGCTACAATAATATTGAGAAAGTCTTTGGCTCTTTGCTTGGTTTGATCTTAGGATTCCAACATGCAAATGGGTATTTGGGGGGGGGGGGGGGGAAGTTAAAGATTTGGTAAGTTTGTTAATAATTTTTTGTATTTTATTTGATAGGTGAAGTCAATAAATATTAAGAGCTTTGAATGTAATATGTCATATCTCTTGAAATGATATTTGTAGATTGAAGAGATGATGATCATGATCATGATCATCATCCCTTTTATATATATAAAATGAGAATGTTTTTCTAGATGGGAAAATGTGGGACCCTAATTGGATTGCTTGGATTTCACCCCATCATGCACATGATAGCTCTTCTGCAAAAAAATCTGAGCAGGTTTCCCACACACTT
>CAOGCB011419264.1:0-17150 GCA_948266635.1 Cnidoscolus chayamansa | reverse complement strand
TGTCTTTTCTTTTATATTACCACTTAGTTTCCTTCCTTAATTCCATTTATCAACTTACTTTCTCATCTTCCTTTCCATTTCATTTCTTTGTCTTTCTATCTCCTTTATTTCATTTCTTTTGTGTTACAAGTTCCTTTACTTAAATTTCTCATTCTCTAATTTAGTTCATTATGCAATTTCTTTTACTTCTCTATTTCCTCTTTTCATTTTAGTATCCTTGTTTCCATTTCTTACCTTAATAAATCCATCTCTTGTTAATCTCACTAGTTTAGGTGCCTAAATTCCTAGGCCCTAAATCAGGTCATGACAGAAAATCAAGGACACCAATGATGAATTGAGGATTTGTCAAGCACCATTAAGTGTTCAAGTGAGTGTATACTTACTAAATGTTTTATGATACAGAAAATAAATGTTTATTACATGCTCATGCATCACGGCTATTACAGTTTGTTCTGCATTAGATCACGAGATATGTTACATTGCATTGATTCATGATATGTGAAAGGTAATGTTGGACAACCCTCAATCTCAATCTTGTATGTTAATATTTATGATGACCCACGGTTTATATCCCTACAAATGTCCCTCAAATATGTTTTATATTGTTCGTTCAAAATGTCCTTCAGGATGTACCACAAACTATCTTACAAAAGAAACACTAGTAAGGTTAGGACATTCCAAGGGATATTTAAGATATGTTTATGATATGGTGAGTCCTAGATGGCCAAAATGAGTTTTTGGGTACATGTTTTCAGTAGTTTCTAAGAAGATGGCTTGCCAATTGGATCTACTAAGGGATCTTGGTGGCAATATTTACCTAAGGTGAAATGTTTGACGATGTTGCATGTACACGAAAATGAAAGTTATATTTTATGTATATGTTTCCTGTATCTACTCACAAACTTATTTCAAAATTATATCCTTCCATCCCATTCTCGATTCCTGTTCCTATTTTTCACAGGTATGTAGGATGTACCGGAAAATGCTGGGTAGTTGGACATGTTGCTGTGACTTAGTTATGTATGTTTGCTCCTAGGAATGTATAAATGTAAAATGTTAAGAATTATGTTAAAGTAATGTTTTTATAATCTCATGTAATTGATGTTTATGTTGGATTAAAGTACATACATTATATTTATTATGATGATATGTACATGTACATGTAGGACACTTTTATTCGATATTTTAATATTCTTTGTGTTATCTTATACTCAAGTCCAATAAATGCATGAGATTTCTACGTTAATGATAACCTTATGTTTTATGTTAGTGTTTAAGATAATGATAATGGAATGGAAAATGTAATGTCATATAATGTTTACGGCTTGTTAAGGTTTCAATCACCTTTGGGTGGTTGAGATTCTAACGTCGGTAGTAATCGGCGAGAGTAGGTTATTACACCAAGGCTATTGAAACTATAGGTAATATTGTGGATATATATATGAGATATACATATATCAAGAGTTGATGTCCCAATGATTCAGTAGTTGCATATAATGAAATTGGTATGAGATACATACCATTCGAATTAAAGCAAGGCTTGTTGGGCAAACCCAAGGCCTAAATTTTAATGACGATGGATATAAATTCACTAGGAAAGCCTTACCAATGGGATTTCTCATATTAAATAGTGTGGGTTATTAGTTCGCAATAAAATAGTAGGAGTTTATTTACATATAACCTTAGACATAGGTTAATGCATATCATCTCCATACTTTAACATCCTATCATTACATCTACATCAATATGAAAACACCATATGTAAATCTAAGTTACGATATTGATGAAAACAAGGTAATTGGTTCTAAATACATGGAATGGTACTGAAATTTGAGAAATATTCTCAAATAGTATAAAGTGGTCTATGTGTTAGATAGGGCTATTCTACTAGATGAGTCCTCAAATAGTATAAAGTGGTCTATGTGTTAGATAGGGCTATCCTACTAGATGATGTTACTGTAGATAAGAAATTTGCCTACTTGAAGCACATCAAAGATAGTGAGTAGGCAACATGCATGATGCTTGCCTTTATGTCCTCATAGCTCTAAAAGCAATATGAGTGTAACAACTTGGTTTTCCGACCTGCTATCAGTATTAGAATCCCGACCATCCAAAGGTGACCGAATCTTAACAAGCCTAATATTACTTGTAAATTACATTAACATTTACATGTCATTTCCTATTCATTGACATAGTGGATCTCATGCATCTCAATAGATTAAGGCATATGAACATAGGAGGAATATTTAAATTCCTAACACAGGTATCATACATTACATGTACATAATATCATATCATAACATGGGTGCCTTAATCCAACATATAACCTTATATCATATACATAACATGTATCATGGGATCAAAACATAAACATTCATTACATAAAATGTTAATACATATTCATTACGACTTTTAGATAATTCTAAGGGCAATTACAAACATTTCATTGTATTATGTATCATAAAATATTTTAGTTGTATCCACTCATATGGAAAATGACGTATTGACGAATTCCTTGTTCATCATTGAAGTCTTAGGTTCTTGGGGTATGGTCCTATATTACAGACTTAGGGTTAGAGACTAATCATAAACCTTTTTACATACTTTAAAATGTTCCCAAAATCCCCAATTCACATAACCTATCATGACATTAAAACATATATTGCAACTTATGTTAAAGTTGCTTGGCAAAAGAAGTTCTACAGCAAGTTTGGCGGCTAAAAGTCTCCTTACAGAGACTAAACTCCTATTTTGGCAACATGTTCTGGTTGCCACAAATCTCATACATGAGCCCACTTTCGGTGACCGGAAGCCAACTTCGGTGGTGAAGATTGAGTTTTGGCAGAGTGCCAAAATCGAGCTCCTTTATACTTTTAACTAGCCAAAACCTGTAAAAAAAACCTGCAATTTTACACTTCTCAACATATTTTCACATCTCAACTACTTCCATAAACAAACATGACATCCTAAATACAACATGCAACATAGTTCATACTCAATTCTACTTAAACATACTTTTACACTAACTTGGTTTGCTCTTAGCCCTCTTGAAATTTTCATGCAAAGTTGAGTTTTTAAGTTTTAAAATCTTATAACATAGTTTCCCTTGTGACCTTAACTTACATTTTCCATTCAATTTAACTTTAATCTCCATTTTAACCTTAAAACCATAGATACTTTCATTTCAAGCCTTGCATGTAACAAATTGTTCTCTCAAAACCCTCATATCATCATTTAGGTGAAACAAACTTGTTTTGAGTGAATCCAGTCCCTGAGATCCCTCTTCCTTTGTACTTGCTACTTTTCTTTGCCTTCCTTTGACTTTAACTTTGATTTTATGTGTTTTCCTATCCAATTTCACCTATTTTACTTAGAATTTCTAAAAGGTGTTTCTATAAGTGTGAGAGTTAGCCAAAGAGAAAAATTCGAGTGTGTAATCTTTCTTCCACTGAGTCGCTACCTCTATTTATAGTGGATTATGGCCAACTATGTTTTAGTGGTCGAACCTGGTCTTCCAAGCAACCTTAACTAATTCCCACTTTGATCCTCCACTTTCTTCCATCTTTTCATTTACATCCCTAAAACTTTAATTAATTGCATTTAAGTCCTTAAAATCTTTTAAAGTAACATTTTAAACTCTAATCACTATTTTAGCTCGATTTCTGCATATTCCATGAATATTATGGTCTAAAACTCAGAATCCAATATCAAAAAAGTGTTGGGTGTTACAATGAACATGTGGATACTCATACTTTTTAAGGAAGATGTTTGAGAAATAGAACTGCATGAAACAATATGAGATATCATTCCAATATGATATGGTGGAAATTTTTTAGAAATAAGGTTCCATGATTCAATATAAGATATAAAAGTTTACATTCTATTTTAAAATACAAGGTGGAATATCCAAGGTAAAAGGCAATAAAAATGTTGGAAAGCATAATAACCCCGAAACGAATTTACTCCATTATGGTAAGATCGAACATTAGAATATAACATGGAAGATCGATGCAAAGTCTCTTAAGAAGGAGAAACATATGGATGCTTCACTTTCGGACATTTATGTCATAAAGATTAATGCTAATACTACTTCTAATAACCATTTATGAGTATTGGATACCACATGTGGTTTACACCTCTGTTCCAATTTTCAGGGATTAAGGAGCAGTAGAAAGGTGTTTAAGAGTGAGGGGGACCTATGAATGGCAAATGGAGCAAGAGTTGCTGTATCAATTATAGGAACATATATCTTAGATTTACCTTCTGGATGAGCATTGGAACTTTATAATTATTATTTTATTCCCTCTTTGTCTATAAACATCATTTCTTTATCCTGTCTATTTGAATAAGGATTTTTTATTTTCATTAATAAGAACAAAGGTCATTCAATATGTTTTGTGAATATATTTTTTTTTATTTCTCAACTTGAAATGTTCATAGAATATATGTTCTAAATAATAAAAATGTGATTTATAACATAAATACAAAGAGATACAAGAGAGATAACTTGAAAACATCCTACCTATAACATTATCACTTGGGCCATATAAATGAGACTCGCATGACTAAGTTATATAAGTATGGTGACTTAGAATCATTTGATTATGGATCATATGATACATTTGAGTCTTGCTTATTAGGTAAGATGACAAAAGTTCTCCTATAGTAAAGGTACACATGCAAGTGACATAGTGGAACTAATATATACTAATGTATGCAGCCCAATGACAACACATACAAGAATGGGTATCTCTACTTCATTACCTTTATCGATGATCACTCACAATATATGTATGTGTAATTGATGAAATACAAGTTTGAAGCCTTAAAGTTCAAAGAATTTAGAAATGAAGTAGAGAAGCAGTTTAGCAAAAGTATTAAGACACTACGATCAGATCATGGTGGAGAATACTTAAGCCAAGAGTTTCAAAATTATTTGGATCGTGGTGGAGCATACTTAAGCCAAGAGTTTCAAAGTTATTCGGATAGTGGTGGAGCATACTTAAGCCAAAAGTTTCAAAGTTATCTTAGAGATAGTGAGATTTTATCTTAATGAATGCATCCTTACACTCTACAACATAATAAGGTTTCAAAAATGAGAAATCAAATATTGTTAGACATGATTTGGTCTATGATGAGCCTAGTAGACCTTTCTAAATCATTTTGGAATTATGTATTGGAGATGGTTGTTTATGTGATAAACAAAGTGCCTTTGAAATTGATTTATTCCACTCCATATGAGATATGGTGTAAGAGAAAACCAATACTTTTGGTTGAGGAGGTATATATGACAACTAAAGGGCTTCATATTCGGAGATGGTAGCAAAGTATGCAATCTTTAAAGATCCTTCTATGGATTGAAGCAAGCATGAAAAAGTTGAAATATCTGGTTTGGTGAGACGATCAAAGAGTTTGGTTTCTCACAGAATGCAGATGAGCCATGTATGTATAGGAAAGTTAATGGGATTAGTATTATTTTCCTTATTTTGTATGTTGATGACATATTGTTTATGGGAAATGACATATCAGTCCTACAATCTGTCAAGTTATAACTTTCAATAGAGTTCTCTAAGAAAGATCTAGGTGAGCGACCTATATTCTGGGAATTAGGATCTATAGAAATATATTTAAAAGGTTACTTAGGCTTATAGATAAGATGCTAAAGATGTTTAACATGGACCTTTCTCAGAAAGGAATAATTCCAATGGTTCATGTAACACCCTATTTGGCTGTTACAGTTCATGAGAAATACCTTTTTAAATCTATATGTCCTATGACATAAGAAGAAAGGGATCACATGAGTAGGATCCATTATGCATCCACCATTGGATCCATCATCTATGTTATGTTATGTTCACGACCCAAAATGTCTTATGCTCTGAGTATCATGAGTAGTGTTTACCCTATAAGGAGAAAACCTATTTTGATGATAACAAAATTTAATGAATTGTTCTAACAAATGATTAAAGAATTTCATATCAAAGGGTGAAAGGAGATCAAAAGAATGAAGAAATGAAAAGAGCATGGAAAGGAGGTACATCATGAAGATATATGAAGTAATGAGAACTAGGCCGAAAACATGTAAGAGAAGTGAGAATTATGTCAATGTTTCTCATGCATTAAAAAGTTTTTCTTATGCTCAAAATGATTTTTTAAGACGAGAAAAATCAAGTGAAGACAAGCTGAAATTAGATAGCTAATTTTAACTCAAGGGTTAAAATTAGCTAACTAATTTTAGATGAAGTCTTTTTCAATACACATATGAAAAATAAAATTAGCCTAACTAGTTTTGCAACTACACTTCTGTGCAAAAACTGTTGAAAATGAAATTAGCCAACTAGTTTTTGAAATTAGCCTACTGCTCTCAAAATTAGCCAAACTACTTTTAGAATAAAAAATTTTAGCTAAGCTAATTTTGAAAACAGCCTGGACTGAATCCTGACAGAAAGTACAGACTGCACATTCTGCACAGACTGTACGGATGCAGCAGGTTCTAATGGCTAGAAAAATAGCCGTTGGTGGCTTCTTTGCCCATAATTTTTCAGACCAAATTTTCATCTATAAATAGTCGCATTTACTCCAATTTTTTGCTAATGAATGCACGATATTATTGAGCAATTTTCTGAGTAGATTTTTCATTAATTTTTAAGCATTCATTGTGAGCTTCATTCGCATATCTTCTCTCTTCTTAATAGCAATATGTTATAATTGTTGAAAGAGAAAATTTATTTCTGAGAATTCTGATTTTAGCATTTATTGCATTCAAGTGAGTGTACATCACTTGGAATAGGTAATTTAGCACCTTAAAGCGAAAAGAAGTTTGAAGGGTATTCAAACTTCTAAAAGGTTTCCTAGCACCTGTGAAGCTTGAAAGATTTGTAAAGGTTTTCATCTCTTACCTAGAAAAAGAGATAGATAGTGGAGTGGAACTCTCAAGAAGAAGCATGAGAAGAGTGGACGCAGGCTGGTTTTAGCCGAACCACTATAAATTCTCGTGTTTGAATTTTCTCAACTCTATTATTATTTAATTTATTGTTTATCAAGTTTTTGTATGTCATTTAATTGAATTTCATTGAAATCTGAATGTGTTTCCATAAAAACTAAATGAAAAAGAACAGAAATTAGAAAACCAAAAACCTCAACTAATTCTATAGTGAACAGTAGCATGAACAGTAGTTCTGTCTTACAAAAAAAATTAGCTAAGCTAGAATTACTCTAAGTCCTCCTAAACTTTGCAATAAACAGTAGCTTGAATAGTAATTTTACTGTAAAAGAAAATTAGCCAAGCTAGATTCATTCTTAGACTTCATTAGTTTGCTATAGAAGAAAAGTTTGATAAGAATAGAACTCACTTGAAAAATATCCAGTCATAATTTCACATACAAGTTTAGAGCAATAACTTGGAAAATTAAGAAAAATCAAAAAGTGACAAATTCACCCCCTCTTGGTCACATAACTTCGGGACAACAATTGGTATCAAAGCCTAGTCCTATTGGTCAAGGTCTAACAACTTTAGGAAGATCCCAAAAATGGCTAGTACATCAAACCAGGCAGGAGTCCTACCCCTTTAGTAGAACGACATTCTATCACTAGACCACCATTGTTTAATGGTTCAAACTATTCCTTTTGGAAAACTAGAATGAGAAATTCTATTCAATCTGTAGACATAGAAGCTTGGAGAATCGTACAAAATGGTCTTTTTATTCCAATGAAAACAAAAGAAGGAAAAGACCCTATCATTAAAAAGAAACTGAATATACTGACAATGATTGGAGAAGGATTTCAACAAATGCCAAAGCTATAAATATTTTACATTGTGCTTTAGATTTAAATCAGTATAACAGAGTTTCTGGATGTGAAACAACTAAAGAAATATGGGACAAGCTAGAAGTCACACATGAAGGCACCAGTCAAGTCAAGGAATCAAAAGCAAGCATGCTATTGAGAGATTATGAGTTGTTTGAAATGAAGCCATGAGAATCAATTGCTGACATGAGCACAAGATTCACAGACTTGACAAATCTTCTGAAAGCACTTGGAAATAGATTTGAAGAGGAAGAGCTTGTAAAGAAAATTTTGAGATCTTTGCCAAAGTCCTAGGAAGCTAAAACTACTGTCATTTTCGACACCAAGGACTTTTCAAGGTTTACATATGATGAGCTCATTGGATCACTCATAGCACATGAGATGATGTTCAGAAAGGACAATACCAAAAAGGAGAAAGTCAAGAAGGGTCTAGCCTTGAAATCAAAAGACACAAAGGCAGAACAATTGCTCTAAAAATTGTTGATTCTGAATCATCAAGCTGCACAAGTGAAGATGAAGAAATGGCCATGCTGGCCAAAAGATTCAGAAGAGCCTTCAGAAAAGGAGGCAAGAAAAATAAGAAATTCTTCAAGAAGTATGCTAATAAAGATGAATCAACATCTCCTATTCAAAAGGAAACTGTCTGCTATGAATGTAATAAGGCAGGACATATCAGGCCAAATTATCCTAGGCTGAAAAAGAGAAGAAGCAAGGAGGAAAAAGGAAAGAGAGTTATGGCTGCAATATGGACTGCTTCAGACACCTGCTTGTCAGAAAGTGAAGATGTAGGTCCAGAAACTTGCAAAATGGCACTGGAGGAACATTCAGAAATGGCAAACAAATCAAATCATGAGGTACACAATTCAGACTTCCCAAATATAGATGAATTAGAAATTACATTTGCTAGAGTATACAATGAATACAAAATGTACAAGAAAAAATGCAATCACCTAAAGCTAGAAAATGAAACATTAAAGTTAGAATTAGACATTTTGATTGAAATTCAAAATGAAAATAAGTCTCTCAAAGTTAAATTAGAATTGCACAAGGATTAGAAAAATGAAGCAGAAAAATTAAGCAAGAACAATGAATTGCTTCTCAAAAAGTATCAAAGTATAGAAATACAAATGAGAACCTTGACAAACGACTTATCAAGATTTACAAAAGGAAAACAAAATCTAGACTTGCTTCTAGGATCACAAAGGCTTTTAAGAGAAAAATCAGGAATAAGATACAGTAACTTACCTAAGAAAACCAGATATAGAAACTATTTTGTAAAAGCTACTTCATCCTACATGCTTACTGGTACATGCTTCTTTTGTAATAAAGCTGGACATATAACTCATTCATGCCCCATCAGAAAAGGATTTACTAAAAAAAATGATTTGGTACTAAAATGATCTACCTCCAGTAATGTTAACCTTCAAGGACCCAAAAAAGCTTGGATACTTAAGTTCTGAATAATCCTTTGGCAGGTATGTCTGAAAAATGGAGCAGAATCAACTAAATGGTGTATTGACAGTGGATGCTCTAGACATATGATAGGGGATAAAAGTCATTTCTCAAAGATAATCATGAAGAATGAAGGATGTGCCAGATTTGGTGACAAGGGAAAGGCATTGAGAATGTTGCCCTGGTCCAAGGACTAAAATTTAATCTTCTAATTGTAAGTCAACTATGTGACAAAAGATTCAAGGTAACCTTTTTCACTACTCATTGTGACATTACTGATGAAAATGGCCAACACTATTTATTAGACCTAGACATGAAAATGTATATATGTTAGATCTAGAGTGTATTCAGAATAGTGAAAATGCCTTGTTACCTTAAATGAATATGGCCAACTGTGGCATAGAAAACTTAGACATGCTAGCATGCATCTAATTTCAAAAATCTCTAAGAAAGAATTAGTTAGGGGATTGCCTAAGTTAAATTCGAAAAAGACTATCCCTACAAAGCATGCTCTCTTGGTAAACAAACTAAAATTAGCTTTAAGTCAAAAACCACTGTATCAACCCCTAAAGTCTTAGAACTCTTGCACCTAGATCTATTTGGACCAATCATACCAATAAGTATAGGAGGAAAATCTTATGCATTCGTAATTGTTAATGACTATTCTAGGTATACCTGGGTGTTCTTTCAGTCACATAAGGATGAAACATTTGGAGTGTTTGAGAAATTCAGTAAAAGGGTTAGAAATGAAAAGGAACTTAATATTATCTCATTTAGGAGTGATCATGGAAAGGAGTTTGAGAATAATCTGTTTAATGAAAATTGCTCTAAAGAAGGAATTGATCAATCATTTTCTGCACCTACAATTCCCCAACAAAATAGTGTAGTTGAGAGGAAAAACAGAATCTTGTAGAAAATGGCAAGAACCATGATAAATGCGAACAATCTTCCTAAATATTTTTGGGCAGAAGCTGTTAGCATAGCTTGTTACGTAGTTAACAGAATCACTATTAGAGCAATCATAAAGAAAACTCCCTGTGAATTATGGAAAGGAAAGAAGCCTAATATTTCTCACTTCCAAGTCTTTAGTTGTAAATGCTACATCTTAAACAACAAGGACAACCTGAAGAAATTTGATGCAAAAGTAGCAGAAGGTATTTTCCTAGGATATTCCACAAATAGTAAAGCTTATAGAGTATTTAACAGAAAAATCTTAACTGTTGAAGAATCTATCAATGTAGTCTTCGATGAAATAAATCCCACACTAGATAGACATGACTTAGCTAAAGATGAAATAGATGAAATATTCAGTAGGCTAAAATTAAACAAAGACAAAGAAAATAAAAGTAACTTCAAGACACCAGATTTTGCAGTAAGTGAAACTGAAAATTCAAATGAACAAATAAACATAGAAATCATACCAAAACATGAACGTAACCTTTTAGAACTAGAAATTAATGATCCACAATACAGTGATCTTCCTCAAGAATGGAGATATCATAAAGATCACCCTAGACATGAAATACTAGGAGAGCCATCACAAAGAGTTATGACCAGAAGTCAACTTTAGAGATTTCATAGTAATATAGCATTTGTTTCACTCATTGAACCTAAAACCTTTGAAGAAGCTCAATATGACGAATATTGGATTCTTGCCATATAAGAGGAACTAAATCAATTTGAAAGAAACAAGGTCTGGAAATTAGTTCCCAAACCCATAAATTGTTCTATCATAGGTACAAAATGGGTTTTTAGAAACAAAATGGATGAACTTAGTAATATAACTAGAAACAAAGCTAGATTAGTTGCACAAGATTATGACCAAGAAGAAGGAATTGATTTTGATGAGACATTTGCACCTGTAGCTAGATTAGAAGCAATCAGAAAGTTATGTGCATATGCTTGCTACAAAAACTTTCTGTTGTATCAAATAGATGTCAAAAGTGCATTTTTTTAATGGACACATAGAGGAGGAAGTCTATGTGGCTCAGCCTCTTGGCTTTGAAGATCTAACGCACCCTAACTATGTATTCAAACTTGACAAAGCATTGTATAGATTGAAACAAGCTCCTAGAGCTTGGTATGAGAGGTTAAGCAATTTTTTGTTGAAAAATAACTTCATAAGAGGGAAAGTGGATACAATACTGTTCATAAAAAATTATAATCATGATATATTGATTGTGCAAATATATATGGATGACATTATCTTCGGTGCTACTAATGAATCTCTCTGTAAGAAATTTTCAAAGTTAATGCAGAGTAAATTTGAGATAAGTTTGATGGGAGAGTTGACATTCTTCCTTGAACTGCAAATTAAGCAAGTAAATGAAGGAATTCTAATAAATCAATCTAAGTACATTAGGGACATGTCGAAAAAGTTCAAAATGGAGAATCTAAAGAACATAGGAAATCCAATGAATACAAACATCAAACTAGACAAGGATGAAACAGGTAGGGAAGTTGATCAGAAAATGTAAGGAGGTATGATTAGATCTCTTCTTTACTTAACTACTTCTAGACCAGATATTCATTTCAGTGTATGCCTATGTGCTATATTTTAATCATGTCCAAACGAATCACACTTAAAAACTGTAAAGAGAATATTTAGATATCTCATAAGGACTGTCTCAATAGGCTTGTGGTATCCCAAAGGAGAAAATATATACCTGATAGGATATAGTGACTCAGACTTTGCAGGTAGCAAATTAGATAGAAAAAGCACTTTAGGAACCTATCAATTTCTAGGTCATTCATTGGTCTCATGGCATAGTAAAAAGCAATCCTCTATTACTCTATCAACTACTGAAGCAGAATATGTTACAATAGGAAGTTGTGTTGCACAGATTCTTTGGACGAAGCAGTAACTTGAGGATTATTGAATTAAAATGCTAGACATACCAATTAGATGTGATAATACTAGTGCTATAAACTTGTCCAAAAACCCAATACAACACTCTAGGACTAAGCACATTGAAATTAGGCATCATTTTATACAAGATCGTGTGCATAAAGGAGACATTAGGCTAGAATTTGTAAACACTAAAAATCAACTTATTGATATTTTCACAAAGCCTCTGAATGAAGAAACTTTCTATAGGATAAGAAGAGAACTTGGAATGATTAAAAAGCAAAATTAAGACTGATTCCTAAAATATTAAAGAATCGAAAGTAATTAAACTTCATCTGATGTGATTTAAGACAGCTGTTGTGAAATGTATGAATCCTAATTGTTGTTATATCATGGTTGAATTTTGAATATTGTTGTGTGATAGAAAAATATTCATAGGAAAAATTAGCCAGAAAACTAGCTAAGCTAAAATTTACAGCAATGATTTTAGCCTAGGTGATTTCAAAAGTAGCGAAGCTAATTTCAAAACTAGTCAAGTACTCAAAATTACCTAAGCTATTTTTGAGCATGTTCTTTACTTTGGAAGAAAGAAAGACAGTATAAGTTCAGGAAAAACATTTTTAGTGAGCAAAATTGTCCCTATTTCACCTAGCAATAAGGAAGCTAACTCAAAAGGGCAAATATAAAATTTCCTTTTTCCTGAGCGGGAAAGAAGTCACTACGTAATAAAAGAATGACACTTGAGAATTTAAACAAGCCTTCTTCTCTATCATTTCAGAAACCATATGCTTCTCTCTTTCAACCCATCACTTGTGCTCTTTCTAGGGTTTCTTAAGGAACACCTCTAGAGAGAACAGGATTTTTCACTACTACAGCTCGACTTCAGACTCAGAAGCTGTTGGAGAACAAAACCTTGTATGCGAAGATGTTTCTGAGCCACCAGTACCTCCCGTACAGCAACTTGAGTCCACGGAGCATCCTGAGCAGACAACATTTTCTATTCGAAGGACTGAGCCAAAAGTGTCTCCTGCTCAACCATTGGAGCCTTTTGCCAAGAGAGCAAAAATGGTAAAAACCCAAGCTGCCATGCGTTCACCCTTTATCCCGAGGTACATTTTGTGGACTGCTTTTGAGCTAGTAAGCTTTAGATTAATGGATTTATCCATTGCTCAAGGCTGGGAGAAACTGATGAAAATGAAAAATGAATATTACCCTGAACTTGTTCAGAAGTTTTATGGAAACCTAGGGTTACTGACAATAAGGAAGAACGGATAACCATTATGAAAAGAAATATGTAACACCCGAAATTTGACGACTGCCGCTACAAACCAACATATATTCTTTCCAACATGCTTTGTCCTCACTCACATGCTTTCTGGGAGAACTTCCCAGAAGGTCACCCATCCTGTAATTGCTCTAGGCCAAGCACGCTTAACTATGAAGTTCTTACGAAAAGACTCCCGAAAAGGAAGGTGCACCTTGTTGATATAGCTAGTACCTATCAAATCTCTTAAGCTATTCTCAATTGTACAGTCCCATACCTACACAATCTCGAAATCACTCAACTGTGCAGCTCCATCCCTACACAGTCTCAGGATCCCTCTTTTTCGGGTGTGGGATTGATTCATTCATGTATCCCTCCACCTAGAAGTCTGCCAGAAGTCGCTCCTTGTCCGTGCTCTCTCTAGCACCGGCGATCACTTCCCGCCCTCTTCGGTCCCAGGTATTACATGCCCACCAGCTTCCGCTTGGTTCGTCCTCGAACCACACCGTACTAGGAGAGGAACTAGCTCTGATACCAACTTGTAACACCCAAAATTTGACATATATCCTTTCCAACATGCTTTGTCCTCACTCATATGCTTTCTTAATCAATCATAATCATATCTCAACATTCTCAACAAATCATCAAACCTCATTCACATTCACATTACAATTTACAACCAAAACATCACAACATGCATACATTTCATAATAGATCACCATGCACAAAGTAGCATGATGATCTCATGAGTTACCACTTAATAATATATCAATCAAACATATCATCAAAATATCATTCATACTTATATTACAAAAATCACAATCAACTCATTACAAACATACACATATTTCATATTATATTATCATGCACAATGTAGCATGATAGTTTCATGAACTATAACATGGTATTGTGCACATTGTTACACAATAACCCTATAACGTACCTTGGATCGCTTTTCCTTTATTAGATCTTTCTCGCACTTTAGGAACACTTTCACTTCTAGTACCTAAACACATTACATTTTCACATCAATAAACATTGATACTTGTTATTTAATTGTATGTAGCACTATTAGAAGCAAAAGTTTATCCTTAAGGTCCCAAAACTTGGTCTAAACCTTATCTTTTCCAACTCCAATCGCTCTCAAATTTTATACACTCTATAAAAATTTAATATTCAAGCTTCCCTTAAAAGTTTAGCTCATTTCATGTTCATTTGAGTCACTTTTTACTTACTCAAATCTAATACCCGATAAAATACCTCTATAACTAACATTTGGTGTTTCCAAATTCATTTCTCATTCAATTCAAGTCATTTTGATTCTAAATTTTAAATGAATTTTTATACCATACTAACAAAGGTTCACGTAAATTCTCAGGTCATTTGGACTCCATTTGAGTACCAAAGTGACCATTTCTAATTATGCAGATTTCCTGCAGAATCCATTGTTACCTTCCATTTATCTTATCTTTTAGTCCATTTAAATTCGGTTTTAGCCAAAGTTCAAAACATAAAAATTTTAGCTAACATTCTATACTAGCTTCATATCAAATTTCATAATTTTATACCTTCATTAAGACCTCCAAATCGCTTATTACATTTCCTGTCTTGTTTTGAATTTCCAGAACTGGCAGCTTGATCATTGTCTGTTCTTTTTATACTTTCATGCCTCAAACGTTTTAATTTCACAAAATGGTATTCTACACATTTGTAGCTAACATTCTAAGATTTCTATTGGTATGTCATTTATCAGTTTTAGACTTCATTAGTTCCTCCAAAATAGTGACACAAGATTACTGTTCACGCACTCTGTACTGCAGGTTCAGTATCTGACAGTGTGACCTTTAGCTGTTCTTCCTACTTTTTCGTACATTAAACGATTCAGTTTCACAAAATAGCGTTCTAATAATTTGTAGATGACATTATAAGATTTTTATCAGTACCTCATTTATAAGTTTTGGATATCATTTGATCATCCAAAACAGTGTCATGATTTTACTGTTCATGCAAGACCCAAATTTCAGATTTCACCCTTTAATCCTTTTATCACTTCTTAGGCTTTGAGTACTTTGTTTTAAGTATATAAACTAGGTTTTCATCAACATAACTTGTTTTCCAGATTCTAGATGAAATACATTCAACCCTAATATCCCCTTACTCAAGAACTACCTATAAAGAACTCTAAAGATTAGCAAAGACAATTAGAACTAACCTTTTCTATGAAGCCTTCCCTTCCTCCTCTTCTTTTTCTTCCTCTTCTTCCTTTTCCTTTATTTCCTTTCTTCCTTCTCTCTCTCACGTCGGGTGATCTCCCTCTTTCTCAATTGGTTGTGTGTGGTCTTTTGCTAAGTATTTAGTAAGTGTAATATTTATCCCCATGAAGCCACAATTTTTTTACTTTTCTACCCTTTTGACTTTTCAACTCTTATTTCCTTTTCTTTTCATTCTTATTTCTTTATTTTCTATTTTCTTACTCTATTTCCTTTATTTTTCCATTTTATTTTCTTCCCCACATTTGATTCGTATTTCTATTTATTTTTTCATATTTCTTCATTTCGCATTAATTCCATTTTGCATTTCCTTTCCATTTTTCCACTTTCTTAATTTCACTTATTACCTTACTTATTACCTTACTTATTCATTTAATTGCTAATTTTATTAATTTAAATGCCTAATCTCCTAGGCCCTAAATTCTGTTCATGACAATGATCACTTCTTAGAGAGATGATACAATATCCTTTTAAATTTTGGACTCTTTTACAGAAAACTTTAAAAATTTCAAAAGTTTTATCTTTCTATGTAGAAAGAATAACCATGAATACCTAGAATAATCATCAAGTATCACAAGGGCATATGAATTTCCTCCTAAACTTGTAGGTGTTGCATGTCCAAACAGATCAAGATTCAAAAGTTCTAATGATTTATATGTAGAGACAAATTTTCTATTTAAAGGATGATTTTATATGCTTACTTATAGTGCATTTTCTATAAGTATGGTCAACATCATAATTAATTTTTTATAGTCCTTTAATAAGCTCTTTTCTAGAGAGTTTAGAGAGAAGGTGCATGCTAACATGTCCTAGTTTTCTATGTCATAGTAAAGGAATATCATGAATAGACATAAGGCACTTTGAAACATTCTCTTTAATCATTTTTATGTCAATCAAATAAATGTTGTCAATCCTTGAAGTTATAAAGAGAACTTTGTCATGAGAATCATAAATTTCATAATGAGGTGAGTATAATGTTACCTTGTATCCTTTATCACATAATTAACTCGTACTTAAAAGATTAAATGTCAAACCTCATACCAAAGTCACATTATCAATTGATGGATTTTCTCCAATTGATTCTACTCTAAAGATTTGAGCTTTTTCCTTTGTCTTCAAATCGTACTTATTCACAATTTTTCATTTTAAGCTTTGTTAATTTTTTCATGTTTTTGGTCATATGTCTAGACCATCATCCACTATCCATATAGCATAGCTCCGTTTCAAGCTCCTTCTTCAAGCATAACTGAAAATGTTCATTTAATTTTTAGTACTCAACTTGTTTTGGATCTTTGGGAGTTAGAATGCCTAGAAAAAGTTTCTTTTGGAGCTCAAATCTTTTTGAGCTTTATTATACCTTTTCTTATTGTACAATCTTTAATCATGTGAACTTTGTGATTACAATAAAAACATGTGTTGTAAGGTAATGATGAGAAAGTTGATTGCATGAAATAACTGTGATAATTCTTGTACCTAATGAAACCATCAAATCCAATACCATGTCTATCAT
>CAOGCB011419238.1:0-10442 GCA_948266635.1 Cnidoscolus chayamansa | reverse complement strand
ATAGTTATCATATAATTATTAATGACGGATTATTTTATTTTTAGTGAATTTATATTAATTAAAATAATTAAATAGTGTAAATATTTAATAATAAAATAATTATGTGGGTCCCATGCTGAATAGTATTTTAGTAGTCCTTTTGATGTAAGAGTTAAGGAGGAGTAAGTGGAGGAGTTATGTACTGGGCCCACAAAATTTGATGTGGAGGAGAGAGTTATTTAGTAGTCCTCCGTTTAGTAGTCCTTCTAATGCGGGTGGCCTTATACCATGATAAAAATGTTGCAAAAGATTGGCTCAGCGGGGGATCAATTATTAAGATAGACATTAACACTACATAGGTTCTAAGAGTTAGATACGTGAGGCTTGCAGTGTTGATTAACTTGTAGGAACCTGTAGTTCCTAAGATTGAGATAAAAAATAGAGTTCAAAAAGTGGAATATGAAAATATTCCTCGAAATTTGCTTCAATATGGAAGAATAGGGCATAGAAACGATGTTTGTTCCTCCAAAGTCCCAACCTAAATGAGGAAGAGTCAGTGATCGAAAAAGACAGCTCCATATCGGCAAACATTATAGGAGACCATAGGGAATGAATGTTAGTCATGCACCGATACCAAACCAACAAAAAAGGAATACAAATCAAAACACTATGACATTCTACTTGTTATGATGCACTCAATATAGAAGGCAAGAATCATTCTAATATGGAAGGACACACACACTTATGTTGGAAAACTCCACGAAAGTAATAGTAATCAGCCTAAAGCATGTAGGACACTATCTTAAAGAATTTATTTCAAATCACCTAAGATACGACATACTCGTCTGACTGTTAAAGAAGAACAAAACAACAAATTATATTGAAAGTTTTTTTTTTGTTAGCCTAGCAATAGGAAGGAGCAGAGAGAGCAGAAGGGAAAAATTGTGTTTTTGGAGTTTGAAAGCAGCAAACTATTTATAGATAGTGAACTGCAGGAAGTTGAGAAAAATAGGATGATTGTTAGAGAGGTTGAGGAACCTTTGTAGAAGAGTTGGGAAGGTTGAGAAAATTCTACAACTTTAAATTATTTTGAATCAGTAAATTTTTTACCGTTGTGGGTAAGATTTAAAAACTTACACTTATGAAAATAAAATTATTTTGGTATCGCATTTTCTCACGAGCAGGGGTGGGGGGAAATAAGACGTTTTGTACACAATTTGGACTTTTAGGTCCATCCCCGTGCGTGCGAGCCCAACCCCTTTTTTAACTCTTTACAAAGCTTAATATGTTCCCTTACGTATAAACCAAGGGATTATTTAGTAAGCAATCAATGTGGGATTGCTTTTGAAATAGAATGAGTTATAATAATTCCCCACATATTTCAAAAGCTTTAAAATATTTGCTTGTGTTAGAAATTCAAGTATTGATGTTTCAAATCTGGTGTCTTTTGGACTATGAACCATACCTAGACTTAATAAGATTTAACATATAGAAATTTTTTGTAAAGCTTCTAGCTTCTATGAACCAAAAAAATCTTCTATGTAAGTCAAAATCTTATTGATCACATTACACTCTCAATAGTTACTATTAACATCATTTTGAGTTAGTAGGCTATGCACATGCCTGGTAATTTATGAATGCTCTATAGATTGTGTCATTATCTCATAGAAGCAACTCTACTTCTCACTCATATAGGTGATTTCATAGACATATACTGCAATCCATACATCATCATAAAGGATATAAAATCATTAACAACTTTCTGTTCATTCTCTTATTAAATGCAATTTAACACTTCTCACACCATAGTAAGAGATAAAGATAAATAATGCTAGTAGAAATAATAAGTGACTTGTTATTACACATATCATGAACCTTATCATGGGATTTGCAATCACAAAGGTTGGGTTTCCATCACAATTAATTTCTCAAATTGACTCAAGTCTCATTCTCCTTGATGTTTTACTTATTAATTTTCTTCCCAAAGGTTTAGTCAGAGGATCAGCCAAATTCAGTTTTGACTTCACATAATCAATGGATATAATTTCATCTTTCTGCAGCTGCTTAACCACAGAATGTCTAAGATGTATATATTTATTTTTACCATTGAAAGCTTTATCTTTTCGATGGATATTGTTGCTTAGCAATCACAATGTATTGACATAGAAGATGTTGGTTCTAATTGCAATAGAATATTTGCTAAGAAGTTTCTTAGTCATTCAACCTCATTTCCACTAACTCTAGAGCTATAAACTCTAATTCCATGGTGGATTTGACAATAGTAGTTTGTTTAACTGATTTTTAAGTAACTACACTACCACGTAGAGTGAATACATAACCAATAGTAGATTCATCTGAATCTCAAATCCAATTAGCATCATTATATCCTTCCAATATAGTAGGAAATCCACTATATAAAATACCATAATTCATGATAGCTCTCAAATATTTCATTAGTGTGACTATTGCACCCCATGATCACGGTTGGGACTATATGTATATCTACTTAATCTATATACAACATAGGTTATATCAGGATGAGAAAAATTCATTAAATGCAATGGAATCCCAATAATCTTTGCATATTTAGATTGAGCAACTGGATCACCTCTATTTTTCATTAATTGAGAGTTAAACATCATAAGGGGGTACTTACAGGTGTGACATCAAAATGTTCAAACTTCTTTAGAAGTTTCTCAATGTGATGTTCTTGAGATAACATTATACTATCGTTCTTTCTTAGGATTTTAACTCCCAAAATCGCATTGCTTCACTCATATCTATCACGTCAAACTTAAAAGCAAGAAAACTCTTTGTTTCATATATAATATCATTATTTGTACTAAATATAAACATATCATCTAGATATAAACAAATTATTACACATTCAACATGTAAAAGTTTTGTATATATGCATTTATCAACTTTAACAGGAAAAAAGGATCATTGATCAATACTTGATCAAATTAATTATGCCATTTGTTTAGGTGCTTGTTTTAAACAACGTAAAGATTTACAAACTTTCTTCTCTTTACCAAAAACAATACAATCATCAAGTTGTACCATGTAAATTTTTTCTTTTAAATCACCATTTAAAAATGTTATTTTTATATCTATTTGGTGAATGAAAAGTTTATGTATTGATGCTAAAACAATCAAAACTCTAATAGAAGATATTCTGACCACAAGGGCAAAAGTGTCAAAATAATCAATGTATTATTTATGTGAAAAACCTATATTTATCAATTGATCCATCATGATGATATTTTCTTTTAAATATCAATTTATAACCAATAGGTTTAACTCTTTGAGGTAAATCGATTAAAATCCAAATATCATTTTGTATTATAGAATTAAGTTCATTTTTATTGTTTTTTTTCAAAATGAAGCTTCAGGAGAAGAAATTGTTTCGAAAAATGTAACATGATAATTTTCAGCTAAATATATGTAAATGTCATTTCCAATTGAAGTCTCTTTTATTTGTCTTTTACTTCTTAATTTTTCACTATTAACTTCAAAATCATTTAGGTGCATGAGAAATTTTATCATATTTCAAATGGTAAAAATGTTAAAATTTTTTTGCATTTTTCATCTAAATTATATTATCACAGTCAAGTATATCACTCTTTAGAATAAAAAATCTATAAGCAGCACTATATTCAATATAACCTAAAAAAATGCAATAAGAGATTTTAGAGCCTATTGTCATTTTTTTAGGAGCATGAAGCATTATTTTTGCAAGAAACTCTTATACTTTTAAATATTTTAAGTTAGGTGTATAACATTTCTAGAGTTCATATGGTGTTTTACTAGTTTTCTTATAAGGTATCCTATTCTATATATGACAAGCAAATAATAAAACTTCTCTCTAGAGATTATTAGGTGTTGCAGAACTTACTTATAATGCATTTATCATTTCTTTTAATGTTCTATTTTTCCTTTTTACTACACCATTAGATTTAGGTGAATAAGGTGAAGTAGTTTCATGAATTATTCATTTTTTTTTCACAAAAGTCTGTAAATAAGATATTTTCACCACCTCTATTTGATTTATTCTTTTTATTTTTCTATTCAATTGGTTTTCTACTTTAGCTTTTTATATATAAAACATATCAAATGTTTCATCTTTATTTCTAAGTAAATAAACTTTAATATATCTAGAATAATCATCAATAAAGGTTGTAAGATATTTTTTACCACCTTTAGTCATGGTTTGTTTTAAATCTCCCAAGTTTGTATGTACTAAACTTAGTAATTTAGATTCTCTTTGTACTGTTGGGTATGATTTTTTAGTTAATTTAGATTCAACACAAATTTCATATTTATTTAAATTTTTATTATTAAAAATAGAAATTATACCAAGATCTTATATTTTTTAATATATGAAACAGTAGCATGTCCTAATTTAAAAGAGCCAATGAAGAAGAAAGAGCATTTTCATTTATTATTCAGAAAAATGAAGAAGAAAGAGTCTATGATTATAATAACATTTACCCATAAAAATAATATTTTTGTCACTACAATTTTGTCTGATTTAAAAGAGACTTTGATCCCAGCCTTTTCTAAGAGAGCCACATAAATTAAATATGCTCTTATATTTACATGGAGAATTTCACTAAGAGCCAATGTCATACCAGATGTGATTTTTAGAAGAATGTTTCCTTTATCAAGGACACTTGCAGTCTTTGAATCACCAAGACACACATGTTCTTCTCCTTCACCACATTTTTGTAGGAGGGAAAAACATTCATATTCGTACAGATATACCTATTAACACCAGAGTCTACTATCCATTATTGCACATTGGCCACTAGCAAAGTTTGAAAAAGGACTGCAGCAATAATAGTATCTCCTTCAACCAAATTTATTTTTGGCTTAGGAAGATTGTCATTTCTCATTCGTTTCCTGCACTGAGGTGCATGATGAACTTGGTTATCACATACTAAACAATTTCCTTTCTTTTTGAAGGTGGGATTTACTAGTTTTAGGTATGTAATCAAGTTTTTTTACGATCATACCTTTTATGTGGCTTGTGCGTTTTTTCTTATACCAGATTTGCCCTCACGGCCAACTCCTTTCCTCTTACAACTTTGAGCTCCCTTCTATGTGTCATCAATGATGATGTGAGTAATGAGATCTGAAAGTGACAATTGCTTGTGCTTGTGTTTTAAATACTGCTTGTAGTTGCTCCAAGATTCTGGTAATTTTTCTATCAATAGTCCAGTAACAAATTTATCTTGCAGTGTGATATTTTCAGCTCTGAGATCCTCTAAAAGTTTATGGTACTCGTTGATTTGCACTTTAATATCCTTTTCATCTGTCATCTCCCACTTATAAAAATTGAATGATAAATTTTTGCTTCCCAATATTCTCAACAATATTGTAATACCTGATACAAGTATATTTTTTAGATTCATTAAATCCCAAATTACTTTTGCTTCTCTGCAGGAGCAGTAGACATCAAATAGATCATTAGATAAGATATTGATAATGGTGTGTCTACATACCTTATTAGAGTATGCCTAAATTTCGTGCAACTTTAGTTTAAAATTAGAAGGTAGTTTTGAATTAGTGAAGGCAACAACTACACCATGCATATCGAGAATTGAGAAAATTCACTCTTGCCATCTTTTAAAATTCTGATATGAGAAGATCTTTATTTTTTGAGATATCAAGAAATAACTTTGCATAAGAAATGATAGGCATAATGGTAGTTATTGGTGGAGTTGCGGCTGGAATAGTAATAGTAGCAGTAATGACAACAAAAGTTGTTCAAAGTAGCAGGACGTTCTATGGTAAATCCTTTAAATTTTTGGAAAACAGCAATATGAAAGTAATAGTAATCAGCCTTAAGCATGTAGGAAATTGTCCTAAAAGATTTATTTCGAATTTCTAAGCTATGACAAAATCGTCTGACTATTAAATAGGAACATAATAGCAAAATATGTTGAAAGTTTTTTTTTTGTTAACCTAGCAGTAGGAAGGAGCAGACAATAGTGAGAGCATAAGGCAAAATCATGTTTTTTTAGTGTGAAAGCAGCAAAATATTTATAGATGGTGAACTACAGGAAGTTTAGAAAAATAGAATGGCTGTTGGAGAGGTTGAGGAAAATCTGCAGGAGAAAAATGAGTAGAAAGACATGGTCTTGGGAAGGTTGAGAAAAATCTGCAACAACTTTAAATTATTTTGATTCAATTAACTTTTTACTATTGCAAGTAAGGTTTAAAAGTGACACGTGCGAAAATCAAAATTTTCTACACAGTTTGGACTTTTAGATCTATCTTCGCTCGTGCGAGCCTAACCCCTTTTCTAGCTCTTTATAAAACATAATGTGTGCACTCACTTATAAATCAAGGGAAGGTTTAGTAAGCAACCAATGTGGGATTAGTTTTGAAATAGAATGAGTTACAACACTTAATGGGTAGGAACTGAATTTGGTGCATAAAGAAAATATTCTTTTGCTAAAGAGATGGCCACTAATAAGAGATATGAAAAAGTCGAGCATATCAATCAAGGTGATTGTTATTGTCCAACAAAAGGATATTATTATTGGAATCTAAAATGAAAATAATGCTATAAAATAGGAAGAATCGTTGTCATCTAAAGGCCTAACTTGTAACACCTCGATTTTTTGAATAATTAAGTGTGACTTGTAATATAATACTAAATGTAATAAAAATGCAAAATTTAAGTGTATAAAATATATTTTGAGGCATGTAAAATTTTTAAAGTGAATATTTTAGATGAAAAATAATGGTAAATAGAAAATGAAATAAAAATAAAATTAAATGTGAAAAATGGAAGCTAAAATTTATTTAGTTAAATTTTAAATGACATGTGAATTTTAAATATATATATAATTAAATTAAAAATCTAGATATAAAAATTATTAGAAAATTGATCCAAATTAATTTTAATGGGCTTGAATTAAATTAAAAATTAGTTGACTAAGCTTAAAAAAATAGACCAAGGCTTGTATCGATTGGTGGACCAAAACTTGAAAAAAAAAAAAAGAAGAAGAGGCCCGGTTGTTCTTGATGGGTGATTTGGTTGGACACCTTCATGGGCCACTTTTATTTGAGCTTGAAAAGAGGCCATATTATGGACATGGACTCATATATAAGGCAAGTAAATGAAGAGAACGGAGAGGCAAGAAGAAGGCCACACGGTGAAGAAGTGGGTGGACAGTGTGCCTCTCTTCCATTTTGAGAGAGTGGAGTTGGGTCCACGTGTCCCTTAAATATAATGCTTGTGGACAACTTGTCCAATAAGAATTTTTTTAACATCTAGCAACCCCATTTTGGAGACCTAAACTCCAAGTGCCTATTCTCTCTTTTCTTCCTTCTCATTGAATTTCTTCTCAACCAAACAACTCAATCCTTTTTTTTCTTCTTCCCTTCATCAAATCTTTCATGCATGCTCTTCATTTCTATCTTATAACAAAGCTAAAATAAGAGGAAGGTGACAACCACCATTGTGATCAAGGGAGCTACCCACCATGACCTTAAGGAGCCAAGATTCCCTTCTCCTTTTTTCTTTTGTGTTTCGGTTGTGGATTGGAGTTGGAATCGTGAAGTGATGACAACCATTTTGATCTAGGATTAAGTCAAGAGAAGTTTAGATAAGGTGAGTGGTAATTTTTCACAAGAAAAAGAAATCATTTTCTTCTCTTTTTTTTTCTAGCCATGGTTTGAGACTTTTCCTGTAGATTTTGGTAGCAATCCACAGGAGTGGAATCAAGAGCTATTCTTGAGCTTTTGGGCAAAAAGTTTGGACAAGGAAATCGTAGGTTGAAGATTTGAAAACCAAGGAGAAATTCCAGCTATTTGTGTAAGGTTTGGTGCCACATATTTTGTTGTTTAAAATTGATAATTTATACGTTTTAGTGGCTTGAAATTTTAGTGTTGAGGTTGCTGTAATTGGAGGTTGAGACTTGATATAAATTTATGGTTAAGTGAAGTTTGTTTTGAAGTGGATATACAGGGTAGCCTAGACATGTTCTTGGTGATTTGCTTGAGAAAAATGATGTTTCTTGTGTGTTTGAAAATTTTGAAAATTTTCTCACTAACCTTGTTTGGGACAAAGCTATAATGGACTAGGAATTGTTATGGGTCAAATGGAGATGTGTAGATACTTTGGACCAAAAGATGGACTATTGAACCTAAGTTATAAGTAAGAAACTTAATCAAAAGTCCATATTTTATAGACCAAGTCAAGAGAGACAAAAGATGGACCCAATGCTTGGATAAATATGGACCAAAGATAGCAAGTTTTAGACAATAATTTTCATGCAAGGGAATCATTCATATGGACCAAACCGAAATGATTTTGGGACAAAGAAATATGAACCATTAGTTTGAATAAGATTATGGACAGAATATGATTTGGTTTTGATGCAAGATGAGTTTTATTACATGGATATTGAAACGTAATAATAAAAATAATCATAAGGTTTATATTTTATAAATATAATGAAAGAAACAAATTTTATTATTAATCAAGAAATTTAAATGAACTATAAGTAATTCAAGAAATAACTAATTCACAAATAAAAGATTATAAGTAATGGAATTAAACTTATGGTAGAAAAATGGCTATGGTAAAAATATTTAAATTAATTAACGACTTGGAATTTGATAATATAATGTAACATGAACAAATTCCAATATAATGTAACATGAACCAAGTTGGAAATGGTCCAATTGACAAAGGATGAAATAAAAGAAGTTGAAAATAGTGATTTGGAATTTAATAATTTAGTGAAATCAATAAGGTAGAAAAAGATACGTATAAATTAAAATAAAATAAATTTGATATTATAGTAAGAAAAATAGTATAGCATAAATTTTAAAAATACTAAGCAACTAAATAATTGTAAATACTAAAGGATGAATATGTTAATGATCATATAAATAATGAAGAAAAATTAAAATGATATATTTTTATTTAGTAGAAAAATTAATTTAATGGTTAACCCTAAATATTTTTATGTTAAAAAATAAGGTTATTATATGGGTGTGATATGCTATAGATTAATAGATTTGCCTACTGATTATTGGGGATATAATGAGGTACCCTGATTACGGAAATACAGTGAGTTTTCCAAGTGTTTAACCCGTTGTGCTTTCCATATATTGATTGGCTACGGTCTACTGATTGATAGGTTTCGACCTTTATGTTACTGTGTCTAATATTCGTGTTGCATAATATTTTTGGGCTTAATTGTGATATTGCTAATTGGAAATAATGATACTTAATTGATAATGTATATTGCAAATATTGATATAATGAAAAAATTATGTAATATTGATACTGGATTGGATAGTCTTAAAAGGATTATCATACTGAATGGTTCTAAATTGAGTAATATTATTAAAATTATTATTGCATATAATTTGTTATTAAATCGCACTATGTTACTAGAAATAATAATGCATTGAGCAATGAAATTCATAAGAATAAATTCAATCGAAAAATTATTGATGATTTGATTAATAATATTTTTATTGTTATTATTTATACATATTGAGCGAAAATACTCAGCGTGTTGATTTTTGACACACACAAATACCAGTCATTCGAAATAGTGGATCAGTGAACTAGTGTGCAAGCATAACTACTGGTTTTCGTTATATATATTTTAATTATTTTCATGATATGTATTAAGGACGTAAAAAAAAATTTTTTTGTAATTCTAATTTTAATAATAGTAATAAAATGTTATTATTAAATTTATTTAATTAATCTTATTATTGTTAATTATTATTCTAAATTATTATATTGCTCTTATATTATTTATTGGATTAAATTTTATACACTTAAAATTTATATTTTTATTATATTTAGTATTTTTTTATTATATTTAGTATCATATTATAAATCATATTTGATTATCTTAAAAATTGAGATATTACGTGACTAATACTTCTATATTGAATCCAAAGCGTCGAGTAGGAGTAGATAGTGCCAAACATATGGTCTTTTTCTTGGAGGAGGTTAAAAATCCAAACAAAAAAGGTGATAGGAAGATGGGCTTAGATTTAGCACTGTCTACTAGCTACATCCTACAAATTACATGGGACATGCAAATGATGCACAACGACCCTTTTGATCTTATGGGACACATCTCAAACTACGAACAACAGTAGTTCAACCTCATACGTGATTGGTTGGCTGCAGAATCTCATATAGGACTCTACCATTCCTACAGAGGACCCAACGAGACCTTGGAAGCAAGTTGATGCCTCTAGTGGTTTTGAGGATGAACAATTATGTGACTTTTATCTAAAGGACTAGGTATGGCTAACTATTTTTTTAACCTTTTTTTTTTTATGTACATCCTTGTATGAAATTGTCAAGGGGCTGGTAACCCTTATTTCTTTAAAACTTTTATGATGTTGTGCAAAAAAATATAAACCAAGTATTTGTGTCCTTAAGACTCGTATTAATGGTCTCAAAGCTG
>CAOGCB011418834.1:0-10584 GCA_948266635.1 Cnidoscolus chayamansa | reverse complement strand
ATTTTTCCTGGTTCCAATGTGGTGATCTGAACCAACCTTTGTCCACCCTCAGAAGTGAACATACTTTCATTATTTTGCTCTTTATCTTCCTTGTAATCGGTCATTGTGAGAGTGTTAGCTCATTTGGCTCTAGGTGAGCTATTTTCACATCAAATTACCATTTAAATCATTCACTTAATTAAATTCACTCACTTATGACCCAACACTTGAACCACTGTGGTTTCGGGTCAACCACTATATGAATGCAATGCATGAGACTACCCGGCCCACTGGTCGGATGTTACATGATTCACAAAGAAGTAGAAGTGTACGTGGATGACATGGTTGTTAAATCAAAAACAGCAGAAGAACATACAACAGCACTTGAGAAGTTCTTCCTTAGACTTCGAAAGTACAATCTAAAGCTCAACCCGGCAAAATGTCTGTTTGGAGCTACATCCGGAGTATTTCTGGGCCATATGGTCAGTCGGAGGGGCATAGAAATTGACCCTTCAAAAGCCAAAGCCATCTTGGAGATGCCAACACCGAAGACGGAAAAAGAAGTTCGGGGTTTCCTAGGAAGGCTACAGTACATCAGCCGATTCATCAATCAATTGGCCGACACTTGTGGTCCGATTTTCAAGTTACTTAGGAAAGGGGTATCTGTTAAATGGAATGAGAATTGTCAGAAAGCTTTCGACTGAGTCAAGCAGTATTTGTTATCCCCACCAGTTCTACAGCCACCAAGGCTAGGAAAGCCTTTACTTTTGTATCTATTAGTGATAGAAGAAGCGATGGGTGCAATGCTAGCTCAACAAGCGGAAGATACAAGGGTAGAAAATGCCGTGTATTACCTTAGCAAAAGGATGCTAGAATATGAGCTGAAGTATAACAAGATAGAGAAGCTGTATCTGGCTCTCGTATGGGCCTGTACAAAATTGCAGCACTACTTCTCATCCTACACCATATATGTCATTTCTAAATCGAACCCCTTGAAATTCCTTATGGAGAGGCCAGTTCTTGATAGTAAAATGGCTAAGTGGGTGTCAGTGCTCGCAACCTATGATTTGAAATTTGTACAATGGAAGGCGGTGAAAGGTGGAGCCTTGGCCAACCAATTAGCAGAATTATCGGTCGAAGACCAAATGCTGAATATATAATTTCCTGATGAAGACTTGATGAGCTTGGACAGTGAAGTTTAGGAAATGTACTTTGATGGAGCCTAAAATTATCATGGAAATGGGATTGGAGTCGTATTCAAAACTCCTTGTGGAGAATATGTCCCAATCGCAGTCAAGCTAGATTTCGACTGCACTAATAATGAAGCCGAGTATGAAGCTTGCATCAAGGGGTTAGAAGCGGCCCTGGAAAAGGAAATAAAAATTCTTAAAGTTTTCAGGGATTCCAACTTAATAGTCTCCCAAGCTTTGACAAAATGGAAAATTAAGGAAGAGCGTTTGGTTCCTTACCTACAACGCTTGGATGAGTTAGCACAACAATTCGAGGATTTGTCTTTTCATTTCCTACCGCGAGCCAAGAATCAGTTTGCTGATGCTCTGGCTACCTTAGCCTCCATGGTCAATGTAGAAGCGAATCAAATCATTCGACCTTTGACAGTTTGGTTACAGAAACAACCGGCCCACATTATGAATTTAGTGGATGACAAGCCCTGGTTTTGGGATATACATAATTATCTTCATAATGAAGCTTACCCGGAAGGATCTTCCAAGACTGATCAACTGACATTGAGACAGTTAGGATCCAAATATTTCCTGAATGGGGGAATTATGTACAAAAGAAGTTGGAACGGTCAGCATCTAAGATGCGTTGATGAAGGAGAAGCCCAAACCATCATGGATTCCTTACACAATGGGGAGTCTGGTCCACACATGCATGGGATAGCCCTGACTTGAAAAATCATGAACCTGGGTTATTACTGGTCAACTATGAATGCAGATTGCGTGAGGCATGCGCAGAAGTGTCACGAATGTCAGATTTTTGCTAAGCTGCAAAAGCAGCCTCCAGTCAATTTAAATCCCATAGCTTCACCTTGGCCTTTCGCAACATGGGGGATAGACGTGATCGGAAAAATCCACCCAAAGGCTTCTAATGGTTAATTCATTTTGGTTGCTGTAGATTATTTCACTAAGTGGATTGAGGCAGCTTCCTATTCAGTTCTGAATGCCAAAAAGGTAGCACATTTCATTCGCACCAACATCTTTTGTCGGTATGGAACACCATTCGAGATCATCAGTGATAACGGGTCTCATTTTCAGAAGGGATTTTCTGATTTGCTGAAGGAAAAGAAGATTCAGTATCATAGGTCCTCACCTTATCGACCGCAAACTGTGGAGGCTGCAAACAAGGCTATAAAAGTCATTTTGCAAAAGACATTTCAAAAGCACAAAGCTTGGCATGAACAATTACCGAACGCCCTGTGGGGATACAGGACTTCAATCAGAACACCTACCAGGGCAACTCCATTTTCTTTGGTGTATGGCATGGAAGCAGTACTGCCTATTGAGCTGGAAGTTTGGTCGACAAGAATCATTCAGGAAAGTCAAATCAGCAAAGCAGATTGGGCTAGGAATTATCATCTACAACTCTTGGGTATGGATGAAAAGAGATTCCAAGCGATCCACCAAACTCAAGTTTACCAGAGGAGAATGGCAAGGCATTTTAATAAGAGGGTCAAAGACCGGAAATTGGAAGAAGGTTGCTTAGTCCTGAAGGAAATTAGATAGCCAATCATAGATCCTCGTAGGAAGTTTTGTCCTCATTGGGCTGGACCCTACATCTTGAAGAAAATACTATCCGGCGAAGCTATCATTTTAACTGATTTAGATGGTTTAGAGTTCACTAATCCATGTAATTTAGATTAGTTAAAAAGATATTTTGTATAATTTGCATGGATGTAGGAACTACATCAGACCTGATTCTCTTTGGAAAAAAAAATCATATATCGAAGATATGTAGGCAGCCCTCCTTGGGCGCGGTCTAAGCATTAATAAAAAAATCATTTCACGATTCATTCTTCTTTGCCAATAAAAAATATATATAAATAAATAAAAACCCGCTAAGTCGAAACCCGAAAAGGGCGGCTTAGGCAAAAATCGGGGCCCGCTAAGCTGAAAACCCGAAAAGGGCGCCTTAGGCAAAAATGGGTAGCTCGCTAGGCTGAAAACCCGAAAGGGCGGTCTAGGCAAAAGTCAGGGCAACAGCTCGCTGAGTCGAAAACCCAAAAGGGCGGCCTATGCAAAAATTAGAGCAAAAGGAAAAAAAAATAAAGTAAGAGATGCTTGATAAGATAAATCAATCAAAATTATCATTCATGTGTCTGTTCTTCATCAATCCAATGATCCAAAAGAGTCAAAAGTCCATCAAACAAGAAACAAAAGTCTGAAAAATCCCTAGAGTCTAGTCTAAACTAAGTCTTTATGTCTGCATGAAGCAACATCGTCCGTATCCCCCCTAGAGTCTAGTCTAAACTAAGTCTCTATGTCTGCATGAAGCAACATTGTCCGTATCTCCCCTAGAGTCTAGTCTGAACTAAGTCTCTATGTCTACATGAAGCAATATCGTCTGTGTCCTCTCTAGGTCTCGAAGTCTCACCTGTCTCCCTAAGAGCTAAAATAATCTCCTCGCCTGTGTCAGTCCATCCCTCCAACTCACTCAGCAGTGCGTTTCTCCTAATCTTTTATAAAGTGAGGTGACTTAAAAAAACGAAAAAAAAACAAAGGAAAGTACCAACCTGAAGGATGACGGGAGAGACTGTCCAATTCTCATGACCTAAAGCCGCTCGATCCAGACTTCGAATGGTCTCAGCGAGAACAATACTGCCAATGCAGCTCATCCCTTCCATTTGCCTAATCATCGGGGAGAATTGCAAATCCCCAAAGCCTTAGTCCTTGTTGAATAAACCAGCAAGCAAACATAAAGCAAAGGCTCGCGTCCTCAGCCTCATCCTGTTTGGTACATCTGATTGAGCCTCTAAGAATTCATCTATTAACGGCAGCAGAATTACCTTATGATCATCAACAATCATGCCCTAGATTTTGGCCGGCTAAACTGAAATAGGTTTTCAAACGACCGAACAAACCCAATTTTTACCTCATGCCTGACCAAAGGGGCCTTGGGGTCGCACCCTATAATTGTGCAGAATTCTTCAAAAAGGGGGCACATCTCCTCCATCATGGCCCCGAACCGAAAAACGTGGGCCTCCGGGTCCCAAAGTCTGATGCAAGCTCGTAAAAAGTCCCAGTCAATGACCACTCCCCTAAGGGTAGCAATTGGAGACAGACCGTACCTCCCCATATTGATCTTTTCTACTTTGGAGAGACTTTTGGTCCAACTGTGCATACTGTGACTGTAAAAAAGGATTCATTCTTGAATAAGAAAAAGAAATGAAAAAAATAATAAATAAATTTGGCCTCAAAGGCCCAGAAAAATCAATTTGGCCCCAAGGCTCAAAAAAAATCAGTTTGGCCTCAAAGGCCCAAAAAATCAGTTTGGTCTCAAAGGCCCAAAAAATTAATTTTGCCTCAAAGGCCCAGAAAAAACCAATTTGGCCTCAAAGGCACAAAAAAAATCAATTTGGCCTCAAAGGCCAAAAAAAAAAAAAAAAAAAAAAACCAGTTTGGCCACAAAGGCCTAGAAATTCTCAATTTTTGATACTAAGTACCCCAAAAATCTTCGAACTCAAAATTCGCTATTCAAACAACCACTGGCTCCCATAAATCATTTTTATGGTTGCCAGTGGGGGGCAACTGTGAATACTCGAATTTTGAGGCTCGGAAAGCCTGTTTTCCCGGGCTACAAATAGTCCGACCGGACCGGAGGCCTTTCGGAAAATTTTCCGAAAGTATGCCAATATGGTACTCAAAACGTCCGAGACGTCGCGAGGGACCCAGGGTACTCTCGGAATAATTTTTGGAGGTACGAGACTCTCGAAAAAGCCTCCGGAATGAAAAATTAGCAAGTCTCAGCGATTTGGACCACCCTCTCCGGTTGTCATGACCGCCCTCGTCAGCAATCACGCCCGCCGGCACCGACTGCCCTCTCCGGCGATCACGACCGCCCTCACCGGCAGTCACGACTGCTGGCACCGACCGCCTGCACCGACCTCCCTCGCCGGCGGCCGCCACGCGCCCTCCGAATTGTTTTTTCTATAAAAGCAACCCAGGTCCTTCATTTTTACTCACCGCTTGTGTTGACGAGCTTTCTATTCTCCCTCTTGCTTTAAACAATTCTCAATATTACTTTCAGCTTGTGTTGATGAGCGATCTCTTCTCCCCCCTCGCTCCTTGCGATTCTTTTATGTGCTTTTTGCATCATCTTTTGCATTGATTACTTGTGTTTTGATCACCTAAGTAATTAAAATCTAGCATTGTTGGAAGGCCGGCAAACTGAAGCTCCAAAGTGGAAGACGTCTAAATCAGGTACGCCCGAAACTCTACTTATTTTAATTTCAGTATCACATACATACTTCTCTTCTACTCCAATTCTTAATCCAATTGCTGCATAAATACATTCATTCATCTCATTTGCTTTAATTAAACAGATTTAAGCCAAATGCCCGACTAATCAATAATCGAGGTATTAAGCTTAAATTCGAATTACTGACTAAAAACTGTCTAGTTAATCCATAATTATGCATATCGCCTCTAGTTCGAATAAATCGGCTAAAAGTCCAATTAATCAATAATTGTGGCTAAAAAGCCTTAATTCATCACCTTTTGGCAGTAAATTGCCTAAATTACAGTCAATTTAATATTTGGCAAACAAATTGCCCAATTTAATCAGTTAATCAATTTGGCCTAAAGGCCCTAAAAAATCAATTTGGCCTCAAAGGCCCAAAAAATTAATTTGGCCCGAAAGGCCCAAAAAATCCAGTTTGGCCATAAAGGCCCAAAAATCAATTTGGCCCTAAAGGTAGAAAAAGTCAATTTGGCCCTAAAGGCCCAAAAAAATCCAGTTTGGCACTAAAGGCCCACAAAAATCAATTTGGCCCTAAAGGCCCAAAAAATCCAGTTTGGCCCTAAAGGCCTAAAAATCAATTTGGCCCTAAAGGCCCAAAAAATCCAGTTTGGCCCTAATGGCCTAAAAATCAATTTGGCTCTAAAGGCCCAAAAAATCCAATTTGGCCCTAAAGGCCTAAAAAACACAATTTTGGCAACAAATGCCTAAAAAACACAATTTTGGCAACAAATGCCTAAAAAAACAATTTTGGCACCAAGTGCCCAAAAAACCCAATTTTGGTACTAAGTACCCAAAAATCAAAGCCCTTTTAAAAATGCATTTCGAACTACGTTGACTTTGATCCCTTATTCAAATAAAGGGTACGTAGGCATGTTTGGGATTTAACCCCAAATAACAAGTCAAAATCATCAAAATCATCAAAACACTTTTCCCTGCATTTCATCTACATTTAAATGGTTAGTTAATCAGCATGACATGGTCTCGGGATCCACCTAGGGTTCAAAGATTGTGCTTTAATCTATTGGGCTAATTAATCTAGAAATTAGGTTAATTAATTAAAATTGGAGTCATAGGGTTTTTTCCTAGTTTACCCTAAAAAAATTAAACAAGGTGGCGACTCACTCACATCCACGTGCATTCATCCCTGTCACTTTGCATTGCATTTTGCCATGCTAATCTTCGGGGAGGGCTTCATAGGTGGTAAACTTGCAAGGTCTGCAAGGAATACATTGGGAAACTCCTACACTACCGGCGTCGACTCTAGTTCTCTCACATTTTGATATGTCGTCCTAACATAGGCTATAAATCCCTGGCACTCCCTTCCTAAGCAATCTATACACCTGCATAGAAGATATCAAAATAGTTGGCATACATGTGGTGTCCCCTTGAAACATGATGTATAATCCATTTGATCCTTTGAACCTGACTACCTTGTTCCTGCATTCCAAGGTAACATTATGTAGTGATAGCTAGTCCATACCTAGTAGGATGTCAAAATCTGTCAAATCGAACACCACTAGGTCTGCTAAAAGACACCTACCCTCAATGAAAACTGAACATTGCTGACAACTCATATATGCTAATGCTGGGTCACATCATGGTCTACTAACCCATAACAGACACTCCATTGGAGTAGCAATCAACCCGATACTGCTCACTACCCTCGATGAGATAAACGAGTGAGAGGCACTCAGATCTAGCAAAACATGAACATGAATGCAATTGATAAAAAAATGTACCTGATATCACCATGTTTGAGGTGTTATCATCCTACTGTGTCATGGTGAATATCCTAGCTAGTGCCATAGGCCCTTATGAATGAGCCCCTTCGAGTCCTGCCCTGTGGGGCCATTGCAGAACTCAGCCTAGCAGCCGGTGGAGCTACATTGCCCATACCCATCTACTGTGTTTATGCTTGTCTTGTCATGTTGGGACATTCTCTAAAGAAATGACCCTCTTGGCCACATTTGTAACATATTGTAGTCCCAAACCTGTAAGGACCCTTATACGGCTTCCCGCATCTTGCACAAGCGGATCGGCTTGACTCTAAACTCGACCCCTTTCCCATTCCAAGCCCTGACTTAACTCTACTCCAGAACTTAGTCTTCTTCTTCTTGGAACTTTTCTTTTCTCTCTCTTCTCCTGGGGTTGCAGCTCCAAGAGAGATAAGACTGAGCCTCCCTGAATCTATAGCACTAGGAACTGCTGATGTTCCCTGGCATGCACCACTCCTGTAATAATCACGTTCGCCTCCATCTTTTTGGCAAAATCAACTATGGCATGGAAACTTTCTCTCTGTTGCCATGATCAGTGATGAGTACCTCCTATGAAGTCTCATGGCATACCTTCTGGCTTTCTTCCTTTTTATATTATATGCCTGACTTACATGCTATAGTAGATTGATGAATCGATTTGTATACTCATCAACACTTATATCATCAGTTTGTCGATGTTGCTCAAACTCCAGCATCTTTAATTACCTTGAACTATCTAGGAATGCCTACTCTGTAAATTCCATTACAAACTGATCCCATGTTAGCTCATCTAATTGGGGCTCTATATACATTATGTACTACTTCTTTTCCTTCTTGCATCAGAGTGTGAATCCAGCCATTTGAATTGCCCTGCTATCCTCGGGCCCCAACTCATCTGTTATGACTTTCATGGCCTTGATGTACTTAAAAAGATCACTTCCCTCTTTTTATTTATGAGCGTCCAACTTTAAATAGTCTATCATCTTAGCCTTACCATTACTCCCCGAAGCTGCTGTGATGGTGGGACAACTGGTTCTACAGTGGATGGTGGTGTTGGTGGTGTTGAAGTTATATGGTTCTCTGGTATGAGCCCTGGGTAACCATGATAAGGTGGATACAATTCATATGGGGGATAGGGCAGGAGTATGGTGGATATGGCACATATGAAGGGTAAGATGGAAAGTTTAGGTATCCCGATGCTTCACTTCCGGAATACCTATAAATGCTCCCATACTCGTAATCAGGTGGTGGAGCTGCATACCTATGTATGGCATCAGCTCCCTATCCACTTGTGAATCCTTCCACTCCTCCTCTGATACCCATGCCTAAATTCTCATCTCTATGGTCAATATTTTCTACGAGCAGATCCTATACTGACATTCTAGAAGACTATGCCCGATCGCTGTTTACATCAAAAGACCTTCGTGAGTCCTTTGATGTATCTCCTCATGAGCTCCGTCATGCTCTGCCTCTCACCATGGAGGTGTTTGGGAGATCCTCCATATCTGCATGTTCGAGTGGAGCTCTTGATAAACAAGTAGATCATCATAATCCCTTCATATTAGCTTATATTAAGAAGACAAAATGTATTGTTAATATAACATTTAGTTTCACGTGTTTCCACATGAACTCACATATAATTCACATAATCAAACATTTATATGCATAGTATACATGTCATCATATACTTAGCATATTTATCATCATAGCCATGACATTTATATTGACTCCCTAATGGACGTGTATTCCCTATGATGTTTGTCCCATAACATTCTATAACATGTTATACTTAGATCTAGGTTCGATCATGTGTAAACTTAGATCTCTGATACTAAGTCTATAACAGCCCGCCCGTGCCGACTGCTACTAGTGTTAGAATTCCGACCACCCGAAGGTAATGAAAACCCTAAAAAGCTGTAAATATTAACATAAACATATTCCATAAACATTATACTAATCTCATGCATATAGAAGAAATTTTGGTACAACATTAACTTAAGGAATAATTAAATTTCTAGTACAGGTGTCTTACATTATATATGTACCCATCAACATAGTGAGCATAAACATAAGTAACATAATTTCTAACATAAACATTTTAGATACATAAGATTATAAAAACTTATTCTTTAACATTTATTTATCCTAGGGGCAATTACATAACCACCATTTGAGACACGTCCACTCTATCTTGTCTCTTAAGTTCTTCCTGCATGACATGTGAAAAATGATATGGCGAGAGGGGATGGGCAAGGGATATAAAAGGGGTAAGCTATTTGAATAACCTAGTGAGTAGATACAAAAAATATACATAAAATATTATTTTTGTACTTATATATGCATCACCTTCAAACAATTCACATAAAATAATATTGTCACCAGAAATCCCTGAGTATTTCCAATTGGCAAGCCATCTTCTTAGGACTACTAGAATACCTTAGGTGCTAGCTATTTTTCGCAGGTATTCATATGTGCCACAATAGCTCCTTTCAGCCAATTATGGACTTACCATATATATCATAGCATAATCATCCCAAGGAAAATCCTAAGGTCTTAATGTGTTACTTCCGAGGGACATACCACAGGATATTTCCAAGGGATCTTTAACATAAACATAGAGGACTTCCATATCATTCAACATTACTGTCCATAGATCATAAATAATGTAGTGCAACATATGTCGCGCATCTAATGCTGCAACCTAGGCATTATGATGCATGGGCATGCTAAAAATATTCATTTAAATTTTCTGTATTATAAAAGTTTTATATCCACTCACCTGGAAACTGACGTGTTGACGAATCCCTGGTTCGTCACTGATGTCCCTAAATTTTAAGGTCCGATCCTATATTTCGAACTTTGGATTAGAGACTCAACATTAACTTTAAAACATACTTAAAAACATCCCATAAATCCCCCATAAAACATGGCATAAACATAGCATAATTAATCCTAGCAATTTAGGTTAAAAAATGTTAGACCTATGACCTTCTGCAGCAAGTTCGGCGGCCAAAGGTGACCCTTATAAAGACAAAAGTCTATGTTTTAGCAACAGGTTTGGCTTCCACTAGCCTCATTTGCCACCAGTTTCGGCGATCAAAATTCCCACCTTTGGTGGCTTAAGTTGGACTATCCTTTTCTCTTATTGAGCTGCTTCCAGTTTCAGCGGCCTAAACCCCCTTTAGGCCGCCGAACCTAGGCTTTAGTAGTGACCAAAACCTGAGTTCCTACATGTTTAACATGCCAAACCTGAAACTCAATAACTCATTTCACTTTTAAACATTCATTTATATCAATCTTGTTGGTAGTTAAGCCCTAGGCCTTGTATTGTCATAATTTCATTTATGGAAGTTTTTCTAAATTATTATAATGC
>CAOGCB011418033.1:0-10977 GCA_948266635.1 Cnidoscolus chayamansa | reverse complement strand
TTTGCTCTCAACTTGTTGCCTCTTCATTTTATTATATTTACCATCTTGTCCTTCCTTGCCGCCAGTGCCTGATTTGTAATCTGTTTCTTTTTATATGCAAAATGTAATCTGCAAATTGAACTATTTATGTTAATAAATCACGTAATTAGAAAATTAGTATCTAAATACATGCTGATTAGTGAAATTAAAATTTTCAATTTATATTTTTATAAAGAGTTAACTATTTAATATCTCTTGAACTATAAAATATTAATAATTTTAATTTTAAAATTGTAACAGTTTTAAACTAAAATAAATGGTCATGATTTTAGATTTATAAAATAAAATAATTATATAAATTAATTAAAGATAAATGAAGAGTTCGATCCTAGCCGAGATGAATATTGGCGGAATATTTAATATATATAAATCAAATAAAGAATGTTGTTTTTAGCGGTGAACGAATGAAGAACGCATAAAAACTTATCATTGAAAAGAGAATAACAGCCGAAAACGTTGAGAGACTCATATTTGATTAGCTAATTGGTGAAATAATAACTTATAAGATGATGATTAATAACGAGTTTAAGATAATAATTAGTCATATTAGGACTGAGACATGATTCAAACTTTTACAGAAAGCAATAATGGAGAATTTTTCACAATGGGCGAAAGTGAGACGGAGCAATATTATTTTTAATTATTTTATATGTTATTAATAATTTAAATAAATAGAATAAATAATAATTTTAAATTGTAGTTTTTTTATGAAAATAAGAGATTAAATAATGAATGTTATAAAATTACAATAATTATATAATTTTATTTTAATTAAAAAACAAATTTAAGAATTTTTAAGAAAAATCTAATGAATAAATAGTTTTTAGAAAAAAAAAATTATTTTAGATTTATATATATATATTGAACCGGAATCTTTTTTTCTTCTTTTTAAAAGCGTTGAAACAAATGAAGGCTTGAGCTGTGATTGGAGCGAAATGAAAAATGTTTGGCTTTCAGGTCTGAAAGTGGCGGCCACAGTCCACCGACCAAACCGCCTTTCTATGGCGTGCAAATAGTCTTTTTCCCTCAGCTGATTTTGACGTTTGCTCTTCCCCATTCTAGATACTATCCTCCGCCTCCACCATTTTAAATGCTTCTATTTGCTCTTCATTTTAAACAAAATTAGAAAAATGCCCCACCCACCCATCTAGTGTTATTTGACGGTTATAGGTAAATTAATTTTTTTTATTAAAATAAATATAACTAATTACAGTTTTTCAAAACTATGAATTTTCTGAATTTAAACATAAGTTACTACTAACTATATATGTATTTGTTTTAACCTGACTGTCATTTTGAGTATCCCTATTTTGTAAAATCTATTCAACATATTCTTTAAAAAGTGATTTGGACCATCACTTTAAAAGTTCTCGCACCTCGGCCTGATAGAATAGTAGAAAGTCAAATTACGGTAGTCCAATAATAAACATGTGGAAGACCGAGACACAGTGCGCACAAAGATCCACCACTGTTCAACCTATTTTGTTAGGATTCTTTGTGTCTAAGAGCTCCTTCTCCTCATACCATTCTTAGGTGTTTTTCTATTTCTATTCTCCTCTCAACTCTCCTCTTCTTAGTGCTTCTCAGCTACTAAAATTCTTATTGTTTTTCTTTTCTTTTGTTTTCATCTACCTACCAATCTATATATATACCTTTATTTTTAAAACTTAATAAATTAGTGAGAAAGAATATTATTCTAGAAAATTAATATTATTAATAATTAAAAAAACAATAATTGAAATAAATGAAATTAAAGATTGAAAAAATTCCTAGACATAATAGTTTATAAACTGAAAATTAATCTTATTAAATAATTAATTTTACACGTTTCTTTTTCTTTATGGATCTTTAGTTCAAATCTAAAATTTTACACACTTTTCATATCTTTAAAGTAAAAAAGACCATTCAAATTACCATCTCATTAGTTTTCGGATTATATCATTTTGTCAATGTCTCAAGTTATTTTTAACCGGGTACCAAATCTTAAGTTATTTTTAACCAGGTACTAAATTAGTGTAAATTACTAAATAGATACAAAATTCTTACTCCAACCCAATACCTAATTTAAGCACTAAATTGATGTAAATTAATTTATTAATCTAAATAGGTATTCTATTATTCATGACATTAAATATTGAGGTCTCATTAATTTTTATTAATTATTAATATAAATTTATTAATTTAAATATTTAAAATTATTATTTAATATTTATTATTTATATCAAATATATTAAAATTATATTTATTATTTAAATAAAATTAATAATTATTTAAATATTAATTATTAATAATTATTAAATTTTATTAAATTATTAAATTATTTAATAAAATATTTAAAGTATTTTTGTTAATTTTATAATAATAAATTAAAAATAGAACGGTGGGAGAATTTTTAAGAAATATTCTTAATTGATGTTAATTTAAGTATTTATAGTTGGATCACTTTTTATTATAAATGATCTAAATAAATGATTTTGATATAAATTTTAGTATTTTGAGTTGTAAACACGTCATATAGGCAAGGCCATATCTTTATATTGAAATGACAAAATTCTCTTTCAAGAGCTTCCCTCTACTATTCCTCATTTAACAAAAAGCTATTAGTTTATCTAAAATAATAAAAATAAAATAGCTAAAATAATTTAATAGAAATAAAAAGATATTAGTTTATCTAAGATAATAATAATTAATAAAATAAAATAACTAAAATAATTTAGTAGAAACAAAAAACTATTAGTTTACCTAAGATAATAAGAATTAATAAAATAAATTAACTAAAATATATAATTTAATAGAAACAAAAAGCTATTAGTTTATCTAAAATAATAAAAATAAATAAAATAAAATAATTTAATAGAAAGTACCATAAAATCAAGGGGGGAAAAATACTTCAATAAAACTATAAATCTAAACAAATCATGCTTAAAAAACCTCATATATTAACAACACCTCGTCTCTCACCACTCAAAAAAGAAGATTTATCTCCTTCACCTTACCATTACGATATTCTCATATCTCTTCCTTATTTTCTAAGTCTCACTTAATAGATGTCTCTCTCTTGCCTCATTATTCTTTCCATTTCTCTTTCCTTAGCCCTTTATTTTAGGGCCCTTTTCTCTTCCTCTTTCATAACCGACCCCAATTGATTTGAGACTAAGGCTTGTTGTTGTTATTGTTGTTATTTCTCTTCCTCTTCCTCCTCTTCTATTAATTGTCTCACATTTAAAATTTTGGTTCGTATTGAATCTTAAGTCCTTCTCCTCCTGTTTGTCTCACATTGTATAATTTGATTTAAGATTTTCTTTTGAAGTTTGGGTAGGGGATGGATTTTTTTAATTATTATGTTTTATTTTGTTTTAATGGTAAGGATTTGCTTTGTAAGAATTCTTTTTTTTTTTTGTTTCTTTTATGACTGATTTTTCTATAAGATTTAATTTATTTTTGTATTAGTTTATCTATTAAAGAAATATGTTTACAAACATATTTATGTAATAAGGTAAAATATACAAGTTAAGGAAGAGAAAATCCTTATTAGGTTGATTTACTTTTTCTCTCTTTGAAAGGATGTGTTTTTGTACTTCTATTTATCAAAACTATAGGAGTATGTCCTAGAGCCTCGATGTAATGGGGATATTTTGTATTTGATCAAGTAGAATACTTTCTTTATTATTTGTATATTTGAATAATTTCATATATTTGATGTTATATTTTTTAAACTAATGATAAAATCCATGGAATTTTATAACATTCTTATTACATGTAAATGTGTTAACGCCTATATTTTTCTTAGTTGTAGTATTGATGAATCTAGACATCATTAGTAATAAAAAAAACTAGCACATATTATACTCTTGATTGGATCAGTAGCTCTCACAAGTTGTAGACATTGCGATGCTCGGAGTTAATATGTGGATTATTGTTTGGAAAATAAGTTCATTGGAGACCCTAACATGAGATATCTATATTAACATAAAAGACTCACAACATAATGATTGTGCATTATCTTAGACTTGAGATCATCAATGATACCTTAAATATAAAGAACTATATTTTGATTCGTAGGCTCGATGCTTCGCCACAAAGTTTTCATAAACAAGAGATTGGGTATAGTGACAATACTTAAAGAAAATCAATTATCAATAAATGATTCACTGGTCATGAATAAAGTAGGGACTAAGTTGTGTCAAAACATAGAAAAAAAAAATCTTTAGCTATAATAGTCCTAATATAAATAGGATTCATGAGGACTAAATTAGAATAGTGATCTAATTATTTGAGTGTTTAATAATAAACATTAAATGAGACACTGTGTCACATTCAATGTAGATTGAATATAAAAGGTGAAATGATATATTACATGATAGCAAGTTATAAAAAGGTATGGTCAAACCACATTTTAATCTTCTGGCACTATGAGTGTCATGATTTATGGCTAGATGCCTATCATAATTTGTATATATAATAAATTCATTGAGAATGAATTTATAATTTAAAGATGTTTAAACTACCATATGTATTGCTATAATAAACTAGAAGCCCAACGTGTCAAACATATAATGAGAAATGGTAAAAATAACAAGTCTAAATAACATGAGATGTAATTGGGCCTAACATGATTCAATAGCATGGATTTCAGACCGCTACCACCATTAGAACCCCGAACAACCAAAGATAATCAAAACTCTAACGTTTCCTATTCATAACGTTATCATATTTGTTTCATTTCATTAAATCACAAGCATTCATATTCATTATAAACATAAAACATTCATATAAGAGATATTTGTCTCCATCACTATTTAGTTATCAACACATGCATAACTAATAGCAACCATATGACATATGCCTACACATAATCAATCACATTAAAAAATTTATAAAAACATTCTTTACATAACTGTTATACATAACAATTATCTAGGACAACAACAACTACTTCATAGGACACATCCAACACTACCCTGACTTTCTAAAGATCATGCAACCTGTGAAAAATGAGAGTAGGAGAGTAGGGAATGGGAGAATGACATATAAAAAGGAGTAAGCTATTTGAATAGCTTAGTGAGTAGATATAAAAAACATTCATTCATTATTCATAAAATGTTAAATTTCATGCTCATTTATACATCATTGACAAATAATTCACGTAACATTAGGCGATTATGTCCCCATATCCTTCATTGCCCGACTGCCAAATCAACTCCTCATATATTCATTACTATTAAGTATAGTGCCAAAAAGCTCATTTCAGCCATTTTGGACTTACCATATACTGAAACCAAGAAGTTCCTTCCAACCATCTTGGTATTATCTTACCTTTTATATCGTTTATGTTATCATTACATAATCAATCATAATGAAGTCCATGGATTGTTCATATATTACCACATCATCATCATAGATCATAATATTATGCAATGCAATATATCTCGTGAATCTAATGCAGTCAACCTATAATTATGATGCATGTGTATGCCATAAAGACTACATTTATTTTATGTATCATTTTTCACATAAAGATTTGATATCCACTCACATGTAACTGTAGTATGAAGACTGCTCTCCATCGATCATTGTTTTATTGATGTCTTAGTGTCTAATCCTACATGACAGACTTAGGTTTAGAGACTGACATTTTGAACCTTTTACATGCTTTAATAACATCTCCCACAAACCACACGTAACACCGCATTACATAACATTAATTACATTTATCAACTTAGGTTAAAGTTGTTGGTAGAGGAGTTTCGATAGTAAGTTTGACGACCAATTTATAGAGAGAAAATTTGTTTTAGGGTCCTAGTTCGACAGCCGAAGTTCGAACCTCAAACTCACTTTACTGACCATTGGTTGTACCTCCTGTGATCGAACTATTTTCCCTTTATCAAGCCATTTCATGTTTCAGCAGCATCCTTCAGCTGCTAAGCATGCTTTGGTTGAAAGTCCAATTTTGACGATAAAACTTTACTTTGGGCTGTCGTACTTGGGTTTTGGAAAAATGCCAAAGCCAAGATTCTGCAAGGTTTCAACATGCCAAACCTATAAAACTTGCACATTTAACACTTCTAAAACATCAAATGCATCCATAATTTCAAGCATTTTCATTATTCACCTATACTTCCACACTTTTGATTTCACTTATTTTCTTTAAATCATTAACATGCAATTACATATTACAATTAGTTAGTGACTCTGAGGTTAACTTAACATATTTAAACTCTTAAAACCACAACTTTAGCTAAAATTTGAAAGATCTATCAACTTAATCAATTTTTAATATTTCTTTTCATGAATTCCCCCTTTAATCAACATGCATTACATTATCTCAAATTGGGACATCTTTTTCATCCATTTAATCTAGAAATGAAATTTATTTGAAGGTAAGAACTTGCTGGATCTTCTACTTCCTTTCAACTTATTAGTTTTTTCAAAAACTTTATTTCTTTCACCTAACTTTGATTCTTGTACGAATCTCTTCCAAATTCACTCCTTATAGCTTAGAGAGACTCACTATAGCTTTTGGACTTCAAATTTCAGGCGAGAGAAGTTTTCAAATCTATAAACCTTTCCTTAGTCGAAGTGCTACTTTATTTATAGTAAAGTTGGCCAGCTCGTTTCCACAGCCGAACTTGGTTTTCTAGGTAACCCTAGCTAAATTTCATTTTTTTAATCATTCCATTCATCAAATTTTTTTTACCTTTACACCCTTTAACTCTTATAAATTTTTATTTTAAACCTCAATCACTATTTTGGCCTAGTTTTCATGTATTCCTCGAATATTCCATCTGAAAACTCATATTCCGACATTGAAAATGTGTTGGGTGTTACATACTTCCCCCCTTTAAGAACATACGTCCTGAATGTTCATCACATAACATATTATACATGGAATATACATAGTACATATAATGCATATCATGAACATATCATTTTATAAATAGCATAATGTTATTCTTTTATATATCTTTCTTTATATCAAAGGAAAGTGTTTCCTATCACAACTATCAACTGTGAAACAAGTAGGGGTACTACTGAACCATGTATTCTCTAGTTTCCTTAGTACATTCTTCTACATTATAGTAGTTCCACAATACTCTAACCATAGATATCTCCATATTCTAGAGTCTTTTGATTTGCATGTTAAGAATATGCATAGGTTACTCAACATAAGTGAGATTCTGCGAAATCTCGAACTCTAGTTCTCTGAAAACCTTTCTTGGTTTTGACAGATGCTTCCTCAACATTGATATATGGAATATTGGGTGAAGAAGCAGGTAAATCAAGCATGTAGGTAACATCACTAATTTTATGTATTATTTCAAATGATCCAATGTACCTTGGAGCTAATGTACCCTTTTTACCAAATCGAACCACCCCTTTTATTGGAGATACCTTCAATAAGACCATGTCCCCTTCTTGAAACACTAGTTATTTTCATCTGATGTCAGCATAACTCTTTTGCCTACTGACAACAGTCCTAAGTCTTTTCCAAATTATGGGAACCACCCTGTTAGTGATCTCCATAATCTTGGGTCTAGCCCAAGTCTATTCTTTAACTTCTTCCCAATATACTGGAGATTTACACTTCCTCCCATACAGTGCCTCGTAAGGAGCCATTCTGATGCTAGAATGATAGTTGTTGTTATAAGCAAACTCCACTAGTGGTATATATTGATTCCATGAACGTCCAAAGTCCACCATACACATTCAAATCATATCCTCAATTGTTTGAATAGTCATTTTTAATTGCCCATCTATATGTGGATGGAAGATTGTGTTAAAATCTAACCGTGTACCGATAGCATTTTGCAGACTTTTCTAGAATTGTGAGATAAGTTGGAGTCCTCTATTAGATACTATAGGCACTGACGTACCATGTAGTCTAATGATCTCCTCCATGTAAATTTGTGCTAGCTTATCAACAAAATACCTAGCCCTGATAGGTATGAAGTGCACTGACTTGGTTAGTCTATCCACTATGACCTAGATTGAGTCACATCTATTGGAGCTTATAGGTAACCCCACAACAAAGTCCATAATGATGTGTTCCCACTTTCATTCTAGAATTGGTAGTGAGTTCAACATCCTTGCTAGCTTCTGGTGCTCTAACTTTACTCTGGCACATGTCACATGTCACATAACAATACAAATTGAGCAATCTCTTTCTTCATTGAAGGCCACTAATACACTTTCTTTAAGTCCTGGTACATCTTTGTGGCCTTAGGGTGAACACTATAATGAGCATCATATCCTTCCCTCATAATGTTCTCCTTCAACCCGATGTTGTTTAGCACACATAGTTGGTTATCGAAGCGGAGAGTGCCTTAGCTATCAAATTTGACTTCTTTTGTTTCTCCTTTTTATATAGTTCTTGTCATTCTAACCAACTCTGAGTCTGCATGCTACTTTTGAGCTACCTACTTAAGAAATACTGGAGTTATTTTCATTTGTGCCACCAAAGCACCATTCTTTACTAACTCTAATCAAAGCCCTTTACTGTTTAACTTATAAAACTCTCTAACTACCGGCCTATGTACTACAATATAGGATAAACAACACCATGACTTCTGAGTTAGGACATATGCAACTACATTTACCTTGCTCGAATGATACTATATTCTGCAATGGTAGTCATTATATAACTCAACCCATCTTCTCTGTCTCAGATGTAGCTCTTTTTTACTCAAAATATACTGGAGGCTCCTATGATTGGTGAAGATCTCACATCTCACCCCATAAAGGTAGTGCTTCCATATCTTTAAGAGCAAAAATAATTGTCGCCATCTCTAAGTCATGAGTAGGGTAGTTCTTTTCATGCTTCTTCAATTATCTTGATGCATATGATATCACTCAAATCATTATGCATCAACACATACCCTAAACCCACTATGGAAGCATCACAATATACGCTGAAGTCTTCTCTAGTCTTTGGTAGGGCTAACACTAGTGTCGTGGTCAATTTCCTCTTCAACTCTTAAAAACTCTCTTCACATGATTTAGACCAAATGAACTTCTGATTCTTTTGTATCAATCTGGTCGTAGGAGCAACAATCTTGGAGAAATCTTGTACAAATCTCTTGTAATAACAGCCAAACCTAGAAATTTTTTTTATCTTAGTCACTGTAGTGGGTATAGGCGCGCCTCAACTTTCTTAAGGTCGACCTCAATGCCATGTTCTGACACCACATGACCTAAGAAAAAGATGCTAATTAACTAGAACTTGCACTTTGAGAACTTCACACATAGCTGGTGTTCTCTTAGTGTTTGCAGTACCATCCTCAGGTGTTAGGCATGTTTTTCCTGGTTTCTAGAATACACCAAGATATCATTAATGAAGACTATCAGAAAGTTATCTAAAAAATGGTATGAAATTTTTTAGAATCTCATCCTTAGTTAGTCCCTCGATCTCATCCTTCAAGTGCCTTCATTCCTCGGTGACATGCTCATAATCTTCATGGAATCTACAATACTTGTTTTGATCTCTTTCATGGGTTTTTTCTCATCTCATCTTTCCAAGCCATTTGATGTCTATTCCATTCTTACTGATCCACATCAGTATATTGCTTATTGAGTCATTTAGCTTGGTGTAATCTATGTACTGAGATTTCCTTCTCTTACGTTCCTTCTGAATGTGGTAATTTCTTCGCTCGATTCCTCTTGACTTTTATTTTTCTCTTTTCCCTTGGCTCACCTTCTTTTCTTGTTTTAGGGTCTATATTTTTTTGTCCAGTCGAATATATTTTTGGGCCCTCTCCATCATCTACTGGTATGAAGATGCTAGAAATTTTAATTAGATAATCCATGAATTTGATGTTACGAGTCCCTTGCTTTAGCGCCTTACATACAATTTCTAGGTTCAGTTCTTCCACCTGTATTGCCTTGGCATTTAACTAAGCAATATAGCTCTTTAATGGTTTGCTTACTCTTGGTGAATTTTCTTGAGGTCAAAAGAAAGGTTCTTTGAGGGGGATGCATGGTATTTGAACTGTTTGTCTAACTGATAAAAACTCTCAATAAACCCCTGTGGTAAGTGTTGGTACCATTTTTATGCTAACTCAACTAGAATGAAGGGAAAGACTCTAAAAAGAACGAAATCATTCACGTCCTCCAAATGCATAATTGTTAGGAATCCAGCTAGGTGGCCCCTTGGATCCGTTGTCCCACTAATTTGTCCAAATTCGACAGCTTGAACTTCTGGAGGAAAGGCTTTGCCTTTACTTTCTCTATCAGAGGAGAATCTTCCCACAGTTTGTAGTCATCTTCTTTTTTCTTCTAGTAGCATTGCATAACTTTCGCAAGTTCTTAGGATCAAGCATCCTTATGTTCCCTCCTCTTTTTTTTCTGCTTTGTCACTTGGTTTAAATTAGTTGGGAGGGTGGCTAGGAGGCCATTTCCTTCGACCGATAGTATTCTAATTCCTTTTATTGTTCTTGGATGTGTTGCAACAATTGTTCGCCTGTTATGGTGCTCAAGCTTTGGTTATTGTCAATCATCACACAATGGAAAGATTTTTCGAAGTATATGTGAGAGTAGGTTTGAGAAACAACAATTTTAATATTGATATTTCCCATAAATGGCACAAAATGATGAAGTTCTAGAAAATTTTGCTAACTTGTGATAATGACTTGGACTTACGAGACAAGAAAAAAAAACTGACGCTCAAATCAATAAGAGTTTAAGAAAGAAAAAAGAAATCTCTTGAAAGTTTGAAAAGATCAGAATGTGTACTTGGAATTTTTTTAATTCTCTTATATAAGTTTCGTAACCTGAAAGTCCTTATCCCTTTTTGTTTTAAGGGTTGCAACTATTTTTCGGATAGAACTCAATGGTAGAGTATTACCTGTATTGAACTATTGTTATATGTTTAGAGCTCTTACTGGTGGCTCTTCATTAGTATGTTGGGCTCTGTTTTTGGTAAGGTTTTGCCATCATGACTCT
>CAOGCB011417409.1:0-11123 GCA_948266635.1 Cnidoscolus chayamansa | reverse complement strand
TGACTTACCCATAAGTCACATATGGCTCAACCTTATGAAGCATGCTCATAGTTGCTTTGTTCACTTTGATAAACACACCATTAAATATCTGTCAAAAAATTTTAAGATTCACGACAAGAATATAGTGGAATTAGAATATCAACACCCACATCAGAGGGACAACTGCTTAAAAGAACATTTTTACTTTATTTTACCTTTTAGTTATAATGGCAAATGCTAGTAAATATTACCTGTCTAAGACGCAGGAGTTGCAAAATCTTTCGTGTCTTTGGATCCATTGCATTGATACTGTAAAAGGAAAATAAGGAATTTTCATGGGAAAATGCCATCATTTAATACAGATTTCATCATGTGGGAAACAAGTATAGAAGCATATTTCCACAAATCCATGTCTGAAAGAAACATCTTCATAGTGAGCTTACCCACGGATGCGGATAATGAATAGTAGTTTGGCCTCTGGTTCAACATAGAATCCTCCTTTGAGTTTGGCCTCTCTTTTCAAACTTATCAACTCTCTTTCCTAAAAACATTTCCAGTTGGAAAAATATAATAACATAAATAAAAAGTGAAGGTGAAAAGCCAATCACACAACAGCAAACAAATAAACTACATCAGTTACACGTGAAGTTTCATTGCTTACCTGTTGTTCGTATTCTTTTCCATATTGCTGAGCCCTTTTGAAGATTATCTTCCTATTTTCAGCATTTTTTTCCTTCTTTGCCTTTATCTCCTGGATCTTCAACAAAGCCCAATCTTCACTTCTCTTCCTTTTCTTTAACACAGATTCAGGAATAAAAGCTGCTGTCTTAGTTTCTTCAGTCATTTCTATTCAAACAGAGAAAAAAAAAAAAAGAAACCAAGATACCTAAGTTAGAACCAACAACAACAACAACAAGCCTTAGTCCCAAACAAGTTTGGGGTAGGTTGTATGGATCCTCTAACAAATAAGATCACAATCAATATAAGTTAGAATTCAATAATTTAGAATTCAATAATTTAAAGACGCATATGACATCCTGTTGTTTCAAAAAACAGAGTGACCATCAATCCTAGAACTGCATAATATAGTAAGATAACAAACGGCAAAACCTTCCTCAATCAGGGATGCAACAGGGGTAAATAATGGAAGCTCCAAGATTCCCTGATGCAAAATTATCCATATAGTACAAATTTAAGCGTGCAGGTCTGGTAAACTCTTAAGCAAGTACCCGAACAAAAACCATAGGAAAATTACACCATTCCTCATTTGATAAGTTTACCATGGACGAACTATGAAGAGGCCAGTAAAGTAAACAAATTGGCCCACGAAAAATAAATAAATAAAAAGCACATAAGAATAGAAGGACCATTTCACAAACCACAGCACAAAGAAAGATCCAAGTTGCTGTAAATCACAGCAAATATCTTCAAAGTTGAAACATTTGAAAACGGAAAATCTCGAGAATGTGAGAATAATGAAGTTGAAATAAAACCTGAATAATCATTACCAGGCTTAGTAATCTGACCTAGCAAATATCAGAAACCTAAAGCTCAAAAACGCCAATGTATTGCAAGCATTTGTTGCCAATCCCATTAAAGGCACTAAGAACACATAGCTCAAACGAATGTATTAAGAAATAACCTAATAATAGCTAACAGCTCAGGGCAAAATTTTGCATAACTATTGAGAAAATTGATGAACAAAATATCATATGAGAACCCATTGTGAAGATCAAACGAAAAATATAAACAAAAAGAGTACCGGAATTGATAGTTTTATCTTGCCTACTTGAAGCAGGGAACCGATCAGCAGCCAACGAAGAAGAAACACGATAAAAGTTTCAGAGGTTCGAGGGGTTTATAAATATTACCTAAATGACATATTTGTCCTGTTCTAAGTGGCGCCGTTTATCTATTTTAGAAGGGTGTTGGGGTCATTTACACACAAAACTAGGTTTTCTGACGAAAGGACCTATCGCACAGATATATTGATTATTGTTTATATTAATTTTTTTTATATATAAATGCTTAATTAAAAAATACAATATTATTTATTTTTATAAATAATAAAAAAGGAAGAAAAAGGGAAATTTTTATTTGTATTATACAATGTAAAGTAAATCTTTATTTTTATTAAATTATGTAATAATATATTAATTTTAATTAATTAATCGGTTAAAATTAAACCATCCTTTAAAACTCAGCTAAAATTTATGAAATTAATAAATTTTGAGGTTTTTATTATTATATCTCAATGACTATATTTTAATATTTATATTAATAACTTCGATTACACATTACATATTTTAAAATTACGATAGAATTAATAAAATTAAAAGTTTTGACTATGATTAATAAATATTACTGATTTATTTTTTTCATTTTTAGACAAAATAAATATAAGTACTGTTTATATATAACTAGTTTCTTCAACAGCAATAGAGATTGAAAGTAGTTCAATTTTATGAGTATAAGGTCCACTTCAAAGATTTTGAGGTGCAGGTTACTCGATTAGGTGCAATCTTAAATCATCTAAAACAAGGTTTGGTGAGTAAATAGAGGAAATTCAATTATTATTCATTTTTATGGGAGAAGTATTGGGTATAAATCCTTAGTAACCAAGCACCAAACTTTATGGAGAATCGATCACCTAAGAGTTTTAGACATGGGCAACAATATCATTTTATTGTTTTCTAATTATACAAGGATTTCTACAAGGTCATGTTGGCCCTTGGATCATCAATGGCTGCTATCTCTTGGTCCAGTAGTGTGTACCCAAATTTCGACCTTATAAAGTATCAAATATCAATAGCTATAGTCTAGGTTAGGTTCCAAGCCTGCCATTGCACTTATACCATGATAAAATGCTGCAAAAGATCAGCTCAGCAGTATCAATTATTAAGTTGGGAAGGTTGAGAAAAATAAGACGTTTTGTACACAATTTGGACTTTTAAGTCTATCCCCGTGCGTGCATGCGAGCCCAACCCCTTTTCTAACTCTTTACAAAGCTTAATGTGTTCCCTCACATATAAACCAAGGGAATATTTAGTAAGCAATCAATGTGGGATTGCTTTTGAAATAGAATGAGTTACAATAATTCCCCACATATTTCAAAGCTTTAAAATACGTATGTATTAAAAACTCAAGTGTTGATGTTTCGAATCTAGTGTCTTTTAGACTATGAACCATACCTAGACTTAATAAGATTTAACATATATAAATTTTTGGTAAAGCTTTTAGCTTCTATGAACCAAAAAAATCTTCTATTTAAGTCAAAATCTTATTAATCACATTACACTCTCAATATTTACTATTAACATCATTTTGAGTTAGTAGGCCATGCACGTGCCTAGTAATTTATGAATGCTCTATAGATTGTGTCAATATCTCATTGATGCAACCCTACTTCTCACTCATATAGGTGATTTCATTAGACATATACTGCAATCCATACATCATCATCATAAAGGATATAAAATCATTAAGAACTTTCTGTTCATCCTCTCATTAAATGCAATTTAACACTTCTCACACTATCATGAGAGACAAAGATAAATAATGTTAGTAGAACTAACAAGTGACTTGTTATTACACATATCATGAACCTTATTCATGGGATCTCCAATTACAAAGATTGGGTTTCCAGCACAATTAATTTCTCGAATTGACTAATCTCTCATTCCCCTTGATGTTTTACTTATTAATTTTCTTCCCAAAGGTTTAGGCAGAGGATCAACCAAATTCATTTTTGACTTCACATAATCAATGAATATAATTTCATCTTTCAGCAGCTACTTAACCATAGAACGTCTAAGACATATATATTTATTTTTACCATTGAAAGCTTTACCTTTTCGATGGCTATTGTCGCTTAGCAATCACAATGTATTGACACAGAAGATGTTGGTTCCAATCGCAATAGAATATTTGCTAAGAAGTTTCTTAGTCATTCAGCCTCATTTCCACAGACTATAGAGCTATAAACTCTAATTCCATTGTGGATTTGACAATAATAGTTTGTTTAACTGATTTTTAAGTAACTGCACTACTACGTAGAGTGAATACATAACCAATAGTAGATTCATCTGAATCTCAAATCCAATTAGCATCAATGTATCCTTCCAATACAACAGGAAATCTACTATATAAAATACCATAATTCATGGTAGCACTCAAATATTTCATTAGTCTGACTATTGTAGTCCATGATCACAGTTGGGACTATATGTATATCTACTTAATCTACATACAACATAGGCTTAGAAAAATTCATTAGATGCAATAGAATCCCAATAATCTTTGCATATTCAGATTGAGCAACTGGATCACCTCTGTTTTTCATTAATTGAAAGTTAAACATCATAAGGGGGGTACTTACAGGTGTGACATCAAAATGTTCAAACTTCTTTAGAAGTTTTTCAATGTGATGTTCTTGAGATCAGTGGCGGACGCAGGGGGGCCAGCCCTGGCACGTGCTCCCCCGACGACTCAAAAAGCCTTGGAGTAGTGCCTGTCAAGGGGCGGACACAGGGGGGCCAGCCTTGGTAAGTGTCCCCCCCTCCCAACGATCGGAAAAAGCTTGGAGTAGTGGTGCCCTGTGATTACAATGCAGTAGTGCCCCACCAGAGCTGCGGTCCTGCGTCCACCACTGCTTGAGATAACAATATACTATCATTCTTTCTTATGATTTTAACTCCCAAAATTGCATTGCTTCACTCGTATCTATCATATCAAACTTAAAAGCAATAAAACTCTTCGTTTACATATAATATCATTATTTGTACCAAATATAAACAATCATCTATATATAAACAAATTATTACATATTCACCATGTAAAAGTTTTGTATATATGCATTTATCAACTTTAACAGGAAAAAAAGCATCATTGATCAATACTTGTTCAAATTTCTTATGCCATTTGTTTAGGTGCTTGTTTTAAATCATGTAAAGATTTACAAACTTTCTTTTCTTTGCCAAAAACAATACAATCCTCAAGTTATACCATGTAAATTTCTTCTTTTAAATTACCATTTAAAAATTTTGTTTTTACATCTATTTGGTGAATGAAAAGTTTATGTATTGATGCTAAAACAATCAAAACTTTAATAAAAGATATTCTGACCACAAGGGAAAAAGTGTCAAAATAATTAATGTATTATTTATGTGAAAAACCTTTTGCCACTAATCTTGCTTTATATTTATCAATTGATACATCATGATGATATTTTCTTTTAAATATCAATTTATAACCAATAGGTTTAACTCTTCGAGGTAAATTAATTAAAATCCAAGTTTCATTTTGTATTATAGAATTAAGTTCATTTTTTATTGTTTCTTTTCAAGATGAAGCTTTAGGAAAAGAAATTGCTTTGAAGAAAGTAACATGATCATTTTTAACTAAAAATATGTAAAAGTCATTTCTAAAGGAAGTTTCTTTTATTTGTCTTTTACTTCTTCTTAATTTTTCACTATTAACTTCAAAATCATTCAGACTTGGTGCATGAGAAATTTTATCATATTTCAAAGGGTAAAAATATTCAAGAAATTTTGCATTTTTCATCTAAATTATAATATCACAGTTAAGTGCATCACTCTTTAAAATAAAAAATCTATAAGCAATACTATGTTCAAATAAACATGCGATCAGAGATTTTATAGCTTATTGTCATTTTCTTAGGAGCATGAAGCATTATTTTTGCAAGACACTCTTATACTTTCAAATATTTTAAGTTAGGTGTATAATCTTTCTAGAGTTCATATGGTGTTTTACTAGTTTTCTTATAAGTTATCATATTCTATATATAACAAGCATATAATAAAGCTTCTCTCCAGAGATTATTAGGTGCTGCAAAATTTACTTATAATGCATTTATCATTTCTTTTAATATTCTATTTTTCCTTTCTACTACACCATTAGATTTAGGTGAATAAGGTGAAGTAGTTTCATAAATTATTCTTTTTTTTTCCACAAAAGTCGTTAAATAAGATATTTTCACCACCTCTATTTGATTTATTCTTTTTATTTTTCTATTCAACTAGTTTTCTACTTTAGCTTTTTATATATGAAACATATCAAATGTTTCATCTTTATTTCTAAGTAAATAAACTTTAATATATCTAGAATAATCATCAATAAAAGTTATATAATATTTTTTACCACCTTTAGTCATGGTTTCTTTTAAATCTCCCAAGTTTGTATGTACTAAACTGAGTAATTTAGGTTCTCTTTATACTGTTGGGCATGATTTTTTAGTTAATTTAAATTCAACACAAATTTCATAATTTTAGTTAATTTATATTCAGCACAAATAGAAATTATACCAAGATATTATATTTTTTAATACGTGAAATACTAGTATGTCCTAATCTAGTATATCAATAAAATCCATCAAGTAAACAGAAGAAAAAGCATTTTTATTTATTATTTCAGAAACATGAAGAAGAGAGAGCCTATGATTATAATAACCTTATTTTTGTCATTATAATTTTGTTTGAGACTTTGATCCCAGCCTTTCCTAAGAAAGCCACATAAATTAAATCTGCTCTTATATTTACATGGAGAACTTCACTAAGAGCCAAGGTCTTACCGGATGTGATTTTGAGAAGAATGTTTCCTTTACCAAGGACACTTGCAGTCCTTGAATCACCAAGATACACATGTTCTTCTCCTTCACCACTTTTTTGTAGGAGGAAAAAACATTTCTATTCATATAGATATGCCTATTAACACCAGAGTCTACTATCCATTCTTGCACATTGGCCACTAGAAAAGTTTGAGAAATGACTGCAGCAATAATACCATCTCCTTCAACCAAATTTATTTTTGGCTTACGAGGATTGTCATTTCTCATTCGTTTCCAGCACTGAGGTGCATGATGAACTTGGTTACCACATACTAAACAATTTTCTTTCTTTTTGAAGGTGAGATCTACTAGTCTTAGGTATGTAATCAAGTTTTTTATGATCATACCTTTTATGTGGCTTGTGCGCTTTTTCTTATACCAAATTTGCCCTCGCAGCCAACTCCTTTCCTCTTACAACTTTGAGCTCCCTTCTATGTGTCTTCAATGATGATGTGAGTAATGAGATCTGAAAGTGACACTTGCTTGTACTTGTGTTTTAATTATTGCTTGTAGTTGCTCCAAGATTCTGGTAATTTTTCTATCAATAGTCTAGTAACAAATTCATCTTGGAGTGTGGTATTTTCAGCTTTGAGATTCTCTAAAAGTTTATGGTACTCGTTGATTTGTATTTTAATATCCTTTTCATCTGTCATCTCCCACTTATAAAAATTGAATGATAAATTTTTGCTTCCCAGCATTCTCAACAATATCGTAACACCCGATACAAGTATATTTTTTAGATTCATTAAATCCTAAATTACTTTTGCTTCTTTATAGGAGCATTAGACATCAAAGAGATCATTAGAAAGATATTGATAATGGTGTGTCTACATACTTATTAGAGTATGCCTAAATTTCGTGCAACTTTACTTTAGAATTAGAATGTAGTTTTGAATTAGTAAGGGCAACAACTACACCATGCATATCGATAATTGAGAAAATTCACTCTTGCCATCTCTTAAAATTCTGATATGAGAAGATCTTTATTTTTGAGATGTTAGGAAATAACTTTGCATAAGAAACGATAGGCATGATGGCAGTTATTGGTGGAATTACGGCTAAAATAGTAACAATAGCAGTAACGACAATAGAAGTTGTTCAAATTAGCGGGAGGTTCTGTGGTAAATCCTTTAAATTTTTTGAAAACGCCAATATGAAAGTAATAGTAATCAGCCTTGAAGAATGTAGGAAATTGTCCTAAAAGATTTATTTCGAAATGAGTATTTTGAATGAGTAGAAAGACATGGTCTTGGGAAGGTTGAGAAAAATCTGCAACTTTAAACTATTTTGATTCAATCAAGCTTTTACTATTGCAGGTAAGGTTTAAAAGTGACACGTGCGAAAATCAAAATTTTCTAGTATCGCATTATCTTACGCGCAAGGGGGGAGAGTCAATTTGTACACAGTTTGGACTTCTAGATTTATCCTCACTCGTGCGAGCCTAACCCCTTTTCTAGCTCTTTACAAAACATAATGTGTGCAACCAATAGGGAATTGCTTTTGAAATAGAATGAATTAATGGGTAGGAACTGAATTTGATGCATGAAGAAAATATTCTTGTGCTAAAGATATGATCACTAATAAGAGATATGAAAAAGTCAAGCAAATCAACCAAGGTGATTATTATTATCCAATAAAAGGATATTACTATTGGAACCTAAAATGGAAAGAATATTGTAAAATTGGAAGAATCTTATCATCTAAAGGCCTAACTTGTAACACTCCAATTTTTAAGATAATTAAGTGTGACTTATAATATAATACTAAATATAATAAAAATGTAAAATTTAAGTGTATAAAATACATTTTGAGACTTTTCTTGTAGATTTTGGTAGCAATCCACAGGAGTGGAATCAAGAGCTATTCTTGAGCTTTTGGGCAAAAAGTTTGGACAAGGAAATCGTGGGTTGAAGACTTGAAAACCAAGGAGAAATTCCAGCTATTTTTGTAAGGTTTGGTGCCACATATTTTGTTGTTTAAAATTGATAATTTATATGTTTTAGTGGCTTGAAATTTTAGTGTTGAGGCTGCTATAATTGAAGGTTGAGACTTGATATAAATTTATGGTAAAGTGAAGTTTGTTTTGAAGTGGATATACAGGGTAACCTAGACATGTTCTTGGTGATTTGCTTGAGAAAAATGATGTTTCTTGTGGGTGTGAAAATTTTGAAAATTTTCTAACTAACCTTGTTTGGGCCAAAGCTATAATGGACTAGGAATTGTTATGGGTAGATACTTTGGACCAAAAGATGGACTATTGAACCTAAGTTATAACTAAGAAACTTAATCAAAAGTCTATATTTTATAGACTAACTCAATAGAGACAAAAGATGGACCCAATGCTTCGATAAATATGGACCAAAGATAGCAAGTTTTAGATAATAATTTTCATGCAAGGGAATCATTCATATGGACCAAACCGAAATGATTTTGGGACAAAGAAATATGAACCATTAGTTTGAATAAGATTATGGACAGAATATGATTTGGTTTTGATGCAAGATGAGTTTTAATACATGGATATTGAAACATAATAATAAAAATAATCATAAGGTTTATATTTTATAAATATAATGAAAGAAACAAATTGTATTATTAATCAAGAAATTTAAATGAACTATAAGTAATTCAAGAAATAATTAATTCACAAATAAAAGATTATAAGTTATGGAATTAAACTTATAGTAAAAAAATGGCTATGGTAAAAATATTTAAATTAATGAACGACTTGGAATTTGATAATATAATGTAACATGAACCAAGTTGGAAATGGTCCAATTGACAAAGGATGAGAATAGCGATTTGGAACTTAATAATTTAATGAAATCAATAAGGTAGAAAAAGATACATATAAATTAAAATAAAATAAATTTGATATTATAGTAAGAAAAATAGTATAGCATAAATTTTAAAAATACTAAGCAACTAAATAATTGTATATACTAAAGGATGAATATGTTAATGATCATATAAAAAATGAAGAAAAATTAAAATGATATATTTTTATTTAGTAGAAAAATTAATTTAATGGTCGACCCTAAATATTATTATGTTAGAAAACGAGATTATTATATGGGTGTGATATGCCATAGATTAGTAGACTTACCTACCGATTATTGGGGATACAATGAGGTACCCTGATTACGGAAATACAGTGAGTTATCCGAGTGGTCAACCCGTTGTGCTTCCACATATTGATTGGCTACGGTCTACTAATTGATAAGATTTCGACCTCTATGTTACTGTGTCTAATATTCGTATCTGCATAATATTTTTGAGCTTAATTGTGATATTACTAATTGAAAATAATGATACTTAATTAATAATGTATATTGTAAATATTGATATAATGAAAATTTTGTGTAATATTGATACTGGATTGTATAATCTTAAAAGGATTATCATACTGAATGGCTCTAAATTGAGTAATATTATTAAAATTATTATTGCATATAATTTGTTATTAAATCGCACTATATTACTGGAAATAATAATACATTGAGCAATGAAATTCGGATAAATTCAATCAAAAAATTATTGATGATTTGATTAATAATATTTTTATTGTTATTATTTATACTAATTGAGCGAAAATACTCAGCGTGTTGATTTTTACCACACGCAAATATCAATCCTCTGAAATACTGGACCAGTGAACTAGTTCGATGTGCATGCATAATTACTAGTTTTCATTATGTATATTTTAATTATTTTTATGATATGTAATAAGTACATTGTAATATTAATGTTACAAAAAAAAATTTTTTGTAATCCTATTTTTAATAATAGTAATAAAATATTATTATTAAATTTATTTAATTAATTTTATTATTATTAATTGTTATTTTAAACTGTTGTATTGCTTTAATATTATTTATCGGACTAAATTTTATACACTTAAAATTTATATTTTATTATATTTAATACTATATTTTAAATAAGATATGATTATTTTAATAATCGAGATATTACGTAACTAATACTTCTATATTGAATCCAAAACCTCGAGTAGGAGTAGATAGTGCCAAACATATGGTCTTTTTCTTGGAAGAGGTTAAAAATCCAAACAAAAAAGGTGATAGGAAGATGGGCTTAGACTTAGCACTGTCTACTAGCTACATCCTACAAATTACATGGGACATGCAAATGATGCACAACGACCCTTTCGATCTTATGGGACACATCTCAAACTACGAACAACAGTAGTTCAACCTCATACGTGATTGGTTGGCTGCAGAATCTCATATAGGACTCTACCATTCCTACAGAGGACCCAATGAGACCTTGGAAGCAAGTTGATGCCTCTAGTGGTTTTGAGGATGAACAATTATGTGACTCTTATCTAAAGGACTAGGTATGGCTAACTATTTTTTTAACCTTTTTTTTTTATGTACATCCTTGTATGAAATTGTCAAGGGGCTGGTAACCCTTATTTCTTTAAAACTTTTATGATGTTGTGCAAAAAAATATAAACCAAGTATTTGTGTCCTTAAGACTCGTATTAATGGTCTCAAAGCTG
>CAOGCB011416651.1:0-10177 GCA_948266635.1 Cnidoscolus chayamansa | reverse complement strand
GACAATCCAAAACCCTAAGCCTCCAAAGGTACTGCAGTATCGACTCTCACCCGATTTAGCCGAACAGTACCAAGAATATATTCAGGCAAATCTTCTTCTTCTTTTGCCTGCAAACACAGCAGTAGCTGGTAATGAGCATGTAATTTTCTTTGACATGCATGTATTCAGTAATGAGGATCAATAATTGTCTGCAGAACGACTAAAAGGTTTCTTCCAATTATATTTACTACTTGCTACTACTATTACTGAAACATTGGCAACACTATACCATACTCGTTACTCTTTTCAGTCGACTATAAAAAGAAATGCAATCATCCCTCATGAATTTAAGTTGCTAGTATGCTGAACTGCTTAGTTTTTATGGAAAGCATTTCATGGATGTTGGAAAAGCCGCATGATAAGTCATGGTTCGTAGCCATTTACAATATCAAGTTCACACAAGTATCAGAAGAAAACTTGTTTTAGAAACAAATGCCACAAGAGGACAAACCTCTATCAAAATTGCAAGATCAACAACTAAGCTTGTGACATATCCAAGGACAAGGCCAATTACACCCCTTGCTACCGAGGATGATCCGATATCTACATCAATCTGCATCATAGAGGTGTTGCCAATAATTTAATAAATTAAAGAAGCACAACTAGCAATATGTTTGATGTTCTGAACTGCTGGCAAAAAATAATTAAAAGGATCTGAATTCTGAACGACTGATACTAATCTGAATGATATAGGTAAATACTGAGACAGATTGCAGTAATGGTATATCAAATTTTTTCCCCCTCATTTTTTTATTTCCACATTGAAAGTAAAAATCGAGGAGGCTGCAAGCAAGCCTGCCATAGAAGGAGAATGAAATAGTGGATAAGTATTACCTCAAGAAAATTGTCTTGTCTGAGATACTTGCAGGTTACAGCTTTCCCCAAAAGGCAAGCTTTTGTTCCGACAGCACGCTTGACCATCCAATATCCCTGCCAATATTCAAGAGAAATGAGATGCACCCATCAAAGGCAAAATAGAGTTTTCCATAATCTAATATATCTATTTAAAAGGGTCCGATACCTCAATGATACTTGGAATTAATTTAAATCTTGAATCTCGAAACACGTCTGTACCATCAACAAATTTACCCAACAGAGAACTTTTATTTACTGGCCTGTCTGCACCATAGTAAAGCACCAAACTGTAGTTTGGTTTTGCTGGAATCTAAACAGAAATATGACATATATATTCTTCATTAGAAGACGGATGAAACAAATAAGGCAAAATAATATCTTAAGATATCAAATCCTAGCATAATTATCCTAAAAGATTAGCATTATCATGCAGGACTAATGATGCAAGACCAACTAAGGATTTTAGGTCTATCAATTTTAGGAAGAAATTTAGGAAATTTAATTTAGTTGTAGTATTAGTTTATATTTATTTAGGAATTTTGAGTTGATTTATTCGATGATAGGGAATTACTGCAATTACTTTATTTTCTTCTGTATAAAGAAAAAGAAACTAAAAGAAAGAAGAAGAAAACCTTAAAAGAAAAAGAAAACCTTATACTCTCTCTCATTTTCTCAGCTAGATATCATTCTAGTCATCCAAAAAGATTATTAAAGTAAGCCATGTCAGTGCACCACATCAATAGTGCACATAATGTAGCAAGAGAAACTAGAGGTTGCAACAATTGCTACAAATTAGTATTTCTGGACAATTGAGAATTTTAGAAAAGATGATCACAATTGAAAAAAAAAAAATGCTTAAGTTCTCAGATTTTCTTGATCATTTATCCTTTGATGAAAATATGTCAAATTGAGGAATACAGAAATGCATTCATCCACATACCTGAAGATTAATGACAAGGATAAATGGGAGCTTCTTCCCTGCCTCTGTCTGAAATTGAGAAGGTACAATTAATAGCTCCCAAAAATATGCGAAAGTATGTAGTTTGATCAAGTGGTACAAAATGTTGACTTTTAAAAGGTAAAGGAGACATCAGTTCGCTAAACAATTAAACAGAAAGCATAGGGTGTATATATATATATATATATATGTATATAAGGTTGACAAGTTATTCTACTCTACATGAAAAAAGAAGTACCAGAAAACAACCTACAAAGCATGACTCTCCAATATCTTTAAATAGGAGCAAAAGATGCTCCTAAAAGACCAAAAAGCAAAGCCTATCATAGGTTAATAATCTCATACCAAAAGACGCACAAAAAAATCTATACATGTAAACCTTATACCCAAGTCCAAACAAACATTCTTTTTCAGCCAAATATCTCCACTCTAGAAGTACTTTAGCAATCATCTATTACCACTGTTTCCCTTGCAAGCCATTAATTCATAGGCAACAAGACTACCTAGGTGCTTGGAAATCCTAATGCCTCTCAAAAATACCAAACAGGTAATCCCAGATGAGACGATGTACAGGAGTTAAGCATGAGAGCCACTATGCGCTACCTTTTAGCACAACATACATGAGTGATGTTGTTAACCCAATAATTTGCAACAAGTCAGTGTTGTTAGTTTGAAATTGAATCTTAGTCTTTTCAAAATGATATTTGCTAACAGAAACAAACAAACATCAGGAAAATGAGTAGAAAATGTGAATGCAAACTACCATGAAATATTCTAGAATCCCTAGATTACAAACTCTCCAATTGGGTATGAAGGAGCATGAAAAAAAAAATTCAAACTAATTGTGCGCTAATTTTAATATCTGTCAGATCCCTATCCAATAAGAGTTAAAGAATGAAAATTTTAATAAACGAGTCTCCGTTTATGTCTAAACAGTCATGAAAAAATATACTTGAAAATGAAATTCCGAGTTGGCATGGATACTGTCTCAGTATCCTACCACTTTAATAACATATATCGGTCAGTGTTTAAAATAAAAAAAAAATTGAAATCCATACTTTAACACGTGCTAATTTAATATACATATATTAATACTATGACGCCTGAACATCTAAATATGATTTTGTACTCATAATAGATTAATTCGGATAAAAATATTTATAATGAAAATGACAAGGTTTGAACAGACCATTGAGTCTATATTACAAAAAAAAATTGCAATATTGCGGAACTTAATTTTCCATATGAATGGGCAGGTGAAACCTAGTCTAAGCAGGGCTTCGAAAGAAGGCCTATTAGTAAGGATTTACAAGCACACTCAAATATTATTTGAAGTTTTTCAAAATGGAGTTAAGCTTTTTTTTTTTTTTTTAAGTAAAGAGTAACAAGTACATTACTACTCAATCTACTATACTTCTCTTGCGTTTCTTCTGTTTGTGAGACATATATCCTATCGACCAACACAAAAGATTTTTTGCCTATTTTCTGACACCCAGTGATTTGGAGATCACCCCTGAAAGCCAGCATATCAACTATGACTGTCCTTATGAACCAGTTTCCTAATCAAAGGAAAACCTAAAGCCATTTTCTAGGGAAAAATGAGCTTAAACCATTACAAGGAGGACATTATCTGTTGCACTGATACAAACTAATGGAAGGAAAGGAACCCTGTAGGAGACCATACTCACATAGGTACTTGTATACTGCCAGCCCATCACCAACTACAGCTAGTGGCTGTCAGTCACATTTTGACTCTTCTTTCTGTAATTTTCTATTTCATTCAAGTATATGAAAAGCAGAAAAATAGAGTAAGCATGACAATGAATAGTCACATATAGCAACTAGTCCATCAACGCCAATAAAAATCTACTACTAGTGGCCATCGTCATAGTTTAACCTTTTTTCTGTAATTTTATGTCATTCAAGTACATTAAAAGCAAGTAGAAAAATACAGATATCATAGATATGATTTTCTCATGGTTTCCTACTGTCCTTGAAAGGAAATTATTTTTTCAACCGTCCTCCAAAGATCATAAATAACTCTCCCATTTCAATGTGAAAACCAAACAACAGAATTTAGGTACTCGTAAGTGCATAACACAGAAAGTATCTGTGACAAGGCTAATCTCCCGTGAAACTGGTGATTCCATATAGCATAGAGGACTACGGTTCTACCTACTGTTACGAATTAAAAAAGTTCCACACTCCAAATTAAAACATATATGAGCAAGAATCAAGCTATTCCAACTTTACATGTATAAATGTGATACAAAATATAGCAGACTATCAAACAACAAAGGACTTTGCTGAAATTGGAGCTAACTTTATGCTACTAAAAATGAATGGTGAAATATATAGATATTTACAATTTTTTCCTACAATTTGAAATAAATTGCAACTCATAATTATAAGTATGATTTTACCTGTACTAAACACTTCGGATGCAATGCAACTCCATCCAAAGCACTATCAACTTTGAACCAATCAACAGCTAAGAGCTTAAGAAGGGGATCCCCACCAATTACCTGAAAAATGTTAATAGCAAAATTCCCATTAATAAGGAAAAAAAAGTTGCCTTTTTATAATACATCAAAAGTTAAAAACTAAGACCAAGCAAGTTTCTTTTTTTTTTTTTTTTTTTTTTGAAGTTCAACAACAAAATTTTACATGCAAAATAACCCAACTCTTATTAAAAGTAAAATCACAACCTCTCATTCACATTTTGAAATTTTAAATACATCAAAGTGTCATTTTCTGTTTGACCATATGCCACAAAGTATACCTACCAAATAATACAATATTAAGATAGAGAATACAATGAATTGACATTGGAAAACTGTTCCAAAAAATATCATGAAACTGTTGGCCCAAAAAGTATTTCATGAGCAACATAAAAAAAAAAAAGAAAAAAGTAAGCTCTATCAATTTAGTAGCAAAGAGCTAAATATAAAGAATATCAAGATGTACTAGTGGAATCCACAAAATCCAAGTGCTAAAAATATTTTGAAATTTTAAAAAACGCAGGCTTTCATACAAAAGAAGGATGCTTGGAAGCATATCATGCAACCAAGTAATCTATGCACTTAGGATTAATCTGCCGCCCTCCCATGAAAATTATGCACAATTCATAAGAAAATAATAGCCACCATCTGCACCACCTAACAAGGACATGGAAATTTGAAAATTTTGATAATATGTAATACTAACAAATGCCAAAAGAAATTATAATAATCAAGTACAGGGAAGCATAAAGAATATAAGGGTAGAAATAGAAGATACTGCATTAACTATTGCATCTCCTTGTGAAATGACAAAGTAGTTGAGGAAATGAAGAAAAATTAATGAACTTGGAAGACAATATATAAAGAATAAAAGCGCAAAGGTTAAACAGTGCAATTGGTACACTTTTCAGTGGACCTAACAAAATAAGGTGCAAGATAATTTCATTTTGATACTCTGTAAGATACGGATTGTACCATAAACAAACATTTTTGGGAGAAATACAGCTTAGAGCTATGCAGTAGAGACACTACCATACTTTAGGAAGCAACACAAACCTTAGAGTTATCCTTTAGGTAAGTCTTTCCCCTGATCATAAATCCCATTCCACCTGGAGAAGTCCAACAATTTGAATCCTTCTCATCCTTCCCTTTGGGTAAGGAGCTATGGAATTGGCTTAGGTCAATGTCGATTGGAGCTTCACTAGGATCCAATTCCTTATTTGCATCTGGAACTGCATCAATAATGATTTAGTACAGAAACTAGAACATGGAAAAGAAAACAAAATATTTTTAATGTTTAGCTAGGCTAAAAAGCAATAAAAATAAAACTATACATCCTCTCAAGGACAGCTAAATTTCAAGGAACACATGAATTTATCTACTTTAACAATAAAGTACATGCACTTTAATTTGTAACATTAAACTACATGAATTTAAAATTTTTTAACAAAAAAATACATATGACCTATTTTTTAGTAATTTGGGAAGAAAGAAAAAAGAGAGACAAAATATGTGTATTTTAAAATTTAGGTAGCATACACAATGTCATCAAAATATTGAAGAAGATCAGTTATTATAGGTCACATGTATTTTTTTGTTACAAAATTTTAGGTTCATGTACTTTACTGTTACAAATTAAAGTTTGTATACTTTAATGTGTAGATAAATTCATTTATAGTCATTGAAATTTAATCTTTTGAGGACACAAGGTCTCCAATCAATCTCTCACTAGACCATATTAATCTTTACTCATTGTTATTGACAAAGAGAAACTGACAAATGACTATAATAGGTTCTTTATCATAATGTTCAAATAAATGGCCAGAATTGAAAATAAAACTGTAATTTTGGATGTTATTAATCACTAGTCCTATAATTAAAGACCTACCAAGTACCCATACAAAAGCATTCCTTTTTCTTTTCTGAACTGCATTGATTCTCGAAGCATGTCAGCAAAGACAAAGCAGAGCAGATGACCAAATACATATTTGCCATTTTATTCCTTAAAAGATGTACCTTGTTTATATTTTACTAATACAAATCTAGTGAAAAGGTGTTCTATGGAGCAAGACTTCCCACATCACAGGTTTTGAAGAGGGACAATGTGTGCAGACATACACCTGCCTGAATGAGGCTGTTTCTTTTGCTTGAACCCAGAATAACATTGGAAGTTGGAAAGATAAAGAACATCAAGGATATCGATATATGCCATTATATGAATAATGACTGAATTACACGTATCAAGAAGAGAAAAGACCTGAAGTTCGCTTCAAAGCTAAGCTTGTGATGGCCCATGAAACATTCTTCAGTTTCACCTTCTTGTCCTGTTACAGAAAGTGACAATTTTCAATTGACATCCTTCTCAATTTTGATTTCCATAAATAAATGTGATAAAAATCACTGTGAAACACAAACAAGGTATGTTGATTCAGACACCAATACTATATATTTTTATACAAGAAATTCTTTACAAGGCACAGTAGAGGTTTACCAAACTAATAGTACTTATTTTCAAATGACAAGAAGGGCAAATAAATAAATAAATAAAAAAAAACCTCATCTGTTGGTTGATCTTCACCATCACTCTCTTCTGATGATGATGAATCGGCAGAAATCGCATCATAGAACTCATCCTTTACTTCTGCATCCTCGTATTCCCTAATAGAGGTGGAATCATCAGAAACTTTTGAATGGATAACTGTAGTGGCATAGCTGGATTTCAGGGCTGGATTTGCTCCAATGTATTCCTTCAAACCTGATTGACAATGAACCAAGCATAAGCAACTGCCTACCTGATGAACAATTCAGAAAAGAAAACAACTTCATAGGATTATTGAATTTCATATGGAAGAAAAGGAACTTAATTCTCGAAATCTCGTCCACAGATTCTCATATCAAATTCTTACTCTTCCTTGAGAGAAATGATGAGCAATATAAAAGCAATTTATTCTTCAAGCTAAACGGCAATCAGCATGAGCCATCTGGGAACGACTTATGACTATATTCTTCTCTGCCATTCTCCGCCATTCTCAAAGAAATAATTCTAGAATCAGAAAACAAGCCTAAAAAATAATTTCTAGCAAGGAATATTTTGGCCAATCAATCTAAGCAAAACCAGAATTCCCTATGATTCCACCACTAAAGCTCCTTTTTTTTTTTTTTTTTTTTTTTTGCAGAAAATTTTTTGTAGAAAACACTTAGTAATTCAGTGTGCCTGGGAAAATTTATTAAAATTACAAATTTTCCTTTGTAAATGGAAAGCGAAGACAGCCTCATAGAAAATCTCTTCTTGTTTGGAAAATTATTTGCCAAACTTGCACAAACTTTTAAAGAGAACCTATTGAAGGAAAACATAGTCAGACACAAGTCCACCTCTGACTGTCATTAGCTATCACTGGTCTGATGCAGTATGAGAGATAAGGATCCTAATACAATTTAGGAATCTTATTTATTATAAAATTAGGAAATATAGAATTATTTGATATTCCTAGTTAATTAAGATGTTTATTTGATTAGGATTATGATATTTGTCTATTCCTACTTAGTTAGGTCTTCTATTCTTATTTTAATTAGTTAGGATTTCTATTCCTAGTTCCTACTTTGATTAGGTTTATAAGCTCTATAAATAGAGCAGATTTCTATTATCTTTAGCAGCTTTTGATGATGATAATATTTATTTGATATTAAATTTTGAGAATGAGTTCTCTTCCTTCTTGTACTACAATTAGTATCAAAGCCTAAAAATCCTAAACCCACCACGTCCAAAACTACTCGCATCAGTCTCAACACCATAGAAACTTATGTTCCCTTGCTGCTGTCCTTGCCTTGTTGGTTAAAAAAAAATAGAGAGAGAGAGGAAGAAAAACACAGGACAACTTCCAGTCACCAAAAGGATTCACCAATGACGCAGGACAACTCCGCTGTTGCAACTTGCAAGTGACTCGAGGATAGCAACTCTTGTCACCAAATGAGCCCCACAGCCTGAGATTAGTCCAGATCAGGATACGACCCAACCCAGATCTGACATGATCTCGCTAGATATGTCTGCCCCAAGCTACACACTTGCCGTCTGCCTATCTTCCCAATCTGTCGTCAAAATCTCTCTCTAACAGTCCTAGAGTAAGATCCTGACAGTTTGGGTTGGAAAACCCTTTGGGGGAAGCAGACAGGCCCACACAGCTGACTGTAATTGCTCTTGCACCACATCCAGCCCTGTTTCCGTCCAGCCAGCAGCCATGTCAGTGACACATCAGCTGCAATTGCCATGTCATCCCTTCAACGTTAGGAAGAAAATTGGCAGTATCTCTCTTGACTAATTTCAAGGTTCTAAGTTCGATTTTAACATCTTTTTTTTTTTTTTTTTTTGCAGAAAACAACTCCTAAAAGGTGAAATAAGAGGCACAATTAGATCAACAATGGGCTATCATTCAAAGTATACAAGCTGAAATTGATGATTACAATGAACAGCTTGATGAAATATGTTATTTGATTGATTTATATAATGGTCCTAACTATGCTTCTTATGATTTATTTGATAAGTATCTGGGAATCTAGTTGATTTTACGAGATAAAAAGAAAGCTTTGGAAGAATGTAAAAGCGAATATTATATCCAACAAGCTCAACAAGAAGTTATGGAGAAAAAGGTCAAAGAATTCCAAATATGGAAAGAAGCACATCTATAAGCTCAAAGAATTACAAGTATGCAAAGAAGCACATCTCCTTCATTCAAAAGAAGTGTTGGACGTGATAAAAAGTATTGAAAAAATAAAAGCAATAATTCTAGAGAAGTTAAGACAACCGGAACTTGAATCTAACAAGAAGGTTGAGCATAAAGTTGAAGATGATATTAAAGAAAAACAACTTAACGGTCAAGTTGAACTAAAAGTTTGATTTTGAAGAATCAACCAAAGTTTGAATCAATGAGTTGTTACCAATTGAAGAGCCCATTCTAAAGATGTTGAATTAACTTGAGACATGGAAACTTCAATAGAGATCGAAGAAAAACTTTTCCTAAACATTTGATGGTGATTGCTTTCATATGTTCATATAATTTCATGAATGCAAAGTTAAACTCAAAATTTTTCATTTCAATGTTGATCTTGTCTTTCAAGAAAACGAGATCACGTAAAAGACTGCAAATGAACTAAGTTGTTCGTGAGCTATTCAAAGCTCTGCTCGATAAAATATCAGTTTAACTGGATTCATTTTCTAAATGAACCAAACTTGAGCTCAATTTTTAAGCACATTTATGAAATTTGTGAGCCAGCTCGTGGATATAGTGATTTAGCTAAAATTATTTAGTATTAATATTATTATTTTTATATTAAAATCATTAGGATTGTAAAGGAAATTGATTTTTTTAGAGATATTTTCAAACTTAAAATATTTAAGATTGTAAAATAGAAATTTTTTTTAGAGGAGATGGATTTTTTTAGAGAAATTTTCAAATTTCAAATATTTAAGATTCTAAGATATAAATTTTTTTAGAGTCGTTCGAGATTTGGCTCAATAAAAGCTCGGCTCATTTGTTAAACGAACCAAACTTGAGTTTGCTGATATTCGGCTTGAACTCGAATTGAGTCTCGAACTCGATTCTAACGAGAAAAAATTTTACGAACCAAACTTGAACTCTTTGAAGCTAAGCTCAGCTCGGTTCATTTACACCCCTTTCATGTGTTCTCCTCACTCAATTTTTTCTATCCCTACACTTCATGGTCTAAGTTTTTATTAACTAAGGGAGAATAATATATTATGAGAAGATAAGGATCCTAACACAATTTAGAAATCTTGTTTATTATTAGGAAATAGAGAATTTAATTATTT